>PVJC01010515.1:0-43571 GCA_004026665.1 Murina feae
CCCCCCCCCCCCACCCTCCTCCCTTTCACTCTATCAAAAAGCAATGGGAAAATATCCTCAGGTGAGGATTAATTAAAAATAAATGTAGTGCTTGAAAAAGATCTTGATTATAACCTCATGGTCTTTAAAAGATATTAATTTGGTGCTACTTTAATGAAAAAAATAAAAGCTGCTACAAGAGCAACTGATTATATATAACACACAAACCTAAACTAAGAAAAGGATTAGTATTTTGTTTTCTCAATCCCAAATACACTCAAATTGTTACTGACATTTTTCTTACATTTTCAACTGACTAATTTTTATATTTTATGTGAAGAGCTGCTTTGTTAGTGCTATGTGAAACCTATGATTAAGAAACTCCCAGTAAATATTTACATTCAAAAATATTTTTTATTAGTACCTGTGATTTAAAACAAACAAACCACCTCTTAGGGCTTGAGGCTCCCCTAATGTTGGAAAATTACAAGGGCATTTACACTTATTTGGAGTAACTGAAGGCTCAGAACCTTAGAAAACTTAAGAAAATTCACAAAATGCAGAGAATTAACTTAGTTCCCTTTTAAAAAGAAGACTGTAATTACACCAAGCTATTCATTTCTGGCAAAACAAGGTTTGAGTCTTAATTAAATAAAGGGCACTGTGAGAATTTACTAGCCTTGGTTTCCCATGGAAACAATATTCATCTTTCATTGGTGAATATACTAGTTTAATCAATGTATTGCTAAATACAAAAGATTTCTGAAAGAAACTCAGATGAAAACTGTTTAACATGTGAATCAAAAATATGAGCATTTGAAAAGTTGGATCTTAAGGAAAGCATATCTAAAAATTATCTTTGAGATGTAACTTTTTGTACAGATGTTGCTACTGAAGAATTGGAAGGTATGAGAAATACTAGAATTGAGCCAATCAGTAGCCAGATAATCTGTATTTTTCTTCTATGAAAAAATCTATTACCTGACTTCGCTGTTTTAAGTTTCTTAAAAAAGAATCCTAAATACACAAAGTTACGGATTGATTTCAATTTCTATTTATTAGATCTCTTTATGAACAAAAGTGAAAGATGCTTTCTCTAACAAATTGAATAATATAAGGATAAAGAGTTAATAATCCTTCTCAAGCCCACTCCATGAGATAATTAATGCTAACGGCCTAGTTATCCTCCATGATGCCCATTCGACTATGTATGAACATGTCACATATAAATAACCATGAAGGACAACTACATCTCCTGTGGGTTATGTTCCCGGGATGTCTGTACTCTTCCAAGAAAATACTGAATTATCACAAAACACAGGGGGCCCTTCAGTGAAAACTCAAGCAGGAACAGAAACAGAATTTCGGCTAAAAGTATAGAGACATTTTTAGAAATTTGGCAAGTATACCTACCTTTACTAGTAATACTGTGTGCGTGTGTGTGAAAAACCAGTAATATTGGCTGATGCTGGAGCAATAAAACAAAAAACGCATGAGGGAATCGGATATAAAACACTACCACTCCCTAAGTATTTTTTAAGTGATAATTTGGGGATTTTAGCTTTATATGTCTATACTTAAAAGATATGAAGCCATAAAACTTTGCTTTCAATCATTTAATCACGGGGGGGGGGGCGGGCGGGGAGATGATTAATGTAAAGTGATGCTTTTTTAGTTTTTTTTTTTTCCTTTAAATAGAAAAGTCTTGCAAGACTGCAGTGCTTTAAATGTCTTGATTTTTCTATTCGTTGTAGAAGATGCGGACTCCTGGCATTGCCCCTATAAACACAGGGGAACATTTTTAAATAGATGTTCCCATAAAGGGCTAAAGAAGCTATGTTGCAGGAAAACTTCTTTCAAACAAAAATTCATTCCAAGCCAATTCTGTGGAAAAGTCTTCCTGAAGACTTTGCTCTATGTTTAGTAAAACACCTTGTTTCTCTGAATGCTGTATTAGAAGTTAACAATGTATATGCTACGGGTAACCTTCTTTAGGTAAATAGAAATAGCAAGTAGATTTTAAGCAAGTTTCTAGGAATAAACTAAGAGTTTTACAAGCAAGAAGCTGTTCGTTTTAATTACATCAGAGAGAAGAATAGACCACATTTCCTGAGGTTTGGGCGGGGGTGGGGAGGATCCACTTCAAGAAGAAACGTGGCGAATGGCTGCCCTGAATTGTAAATCTGTAACACTTGAGGGCAGAGGTGAGTGAAACCCCACTGCTTTCCCCAGATTCCTCACAAAGTTAATCATATAATTTGGCCACGAGTCTTAAGGTTATCAGAAATTTCTAATCTCTGGCTCATAAGTTATCTTCAAGCATCCTTTGCTCAGAAGAGCTTAATAATAAGCAGCAGGGAAGTGGAAATTCTTTTTGCCTTGACAGCAGGAGGGATAGGAAGAGAATTCAGATGAAGAACATATTTCACATCACCAGGGCTGACAAATGTGAAAAATATGCCAGACACACTGCGCTGGCTGCGAGTTTTATAATTAGAAATACCGAAGCCTGTTCAATGGCACCACCCACTTCCAGGGTTGGTTTGCTTGTTTGTTTTGTGTGTGTGTGTTTGTGTGTGTGTGTTTCACAAAACAAAGGAACTAGTTTTCTTCTGTTGCAATTTTATTTACTAATTTTTCTTATTGCAAAAAATTATTCATTGAATAATTTAACTGGTTTCATGATTTAAATGGTAAAGAAAAATGCACACACGAGTACTTATATGGAGTCACGTTTCATCTGGTTCAAAAGTATAAAATGAAGATGTTGGAGAGAACCATTTGTTTGCCAAAGTTTTACTCAACATCTAAGTCACTCTAGGTACTGGTCACAGAGTGTGGCCGTTTACAGAGATAACTCCATGACTGTTTCATTGCCTCATTCATTTAAATCAGGGGTGGGAATGCCTGGTCCGCAGGCCATACAGGGCCCATGAAATCATTTGGTCTGGCCCTGCCAAGGTGTTAGGGGAGTTCATTAAAAGTTTGACCAAATACAGCAGGCTACTTTTTACATTGATAATTCTGTATGGCCCACGAATGATGTTAGAAATATCCAATTGGCCCTTGGCAGAAAGAAGGTTCCCCACCCCTGATTTAAATCCTTAAAACATATATTTATCATGTATTGACAGGGTTTGGACAAGATGCTAGAGATATAAAACAGTATCACGAAGCCAAGTTTTTCACTGTTGGAGAAGAGAGTGATAAATATGGAGGACTGGGATGAATCCTGGGGTGCTGCATTTGAAATGGAATAATGACTATGAACTCTAAATTAGATACAGAACTTTAATTTAGCCATAGATGTAGACACACACACACACACACACACACACACACTTCCTAGCTCAGTCTGAGAGATCGAAGGCCTGAGAGCATCTAGAACCAATGACACAGTAGAGCGATGACCCACCCAGATCTTGATTTTAAATAGCATTCACCAGGAAAGGGAGTCAGGGCCCCTTAGAAAAAGGCTGAGCCCAGGGCTGGAGCAAGGAAGGACTTAGGACATCCTGTTACACCAGAAAGAAATTCCCCAAGAATGATGGAAACATACCACAAGGACAGGAGAGCCGTTTGTAGGGGCCCCCACCGGACGAATCTAGAATCATTCAAGAATCAAAACAATTAATGAAAGAATGGAATGTAACTCCTTGAATAAAATAAGAATCTACGAGGTCAAACGAATGCAAATGAAAAATAAAGACAAGTGAAAAGGGAGGTGCTTCTTTAGAGCATAAAGCCAACTACTGAATGTGGAAGGACGAATGATGGGCGCAACAGCTATGGGGCGAAAGTTTAATGAGCAACAAGACATTTTCAGTTCCAAAGTGTCTCCCCACAAATTACATATTAATTGCAAAGGAGAAGCAGTAATTGTACAGTGGAGAAACCTGGTGGATATAACTTAAAAAATCAGTAACATTTGTACACTGATGTCCTGTGTCTGCTGATATAATCCATTGAGAAGGGCACAACCTCCCGTCCACGGCTTTCCTTCCAATGACAACCTAATAATTAGACAAACCCAAAGTGAGGGCTCGTCTACAAAATAACTGCCTCTACTCTTCAAAATATGTTAAGGTCAAGAAAGAAACAGAAAGGCAAACGAACTATTCCACATTAAAGGAGGCTAATTAGATATGAACATCAAGTGGAATGTGTGATCCTGGATTGGATGCCGGACTGAGAAAAAAAATAGCTACCAAAGATATTGAGACAATGGACAAATTTGCCAATGGACTAGAAAATGGTATTATGTCAAGGTGAAATTTCCCGATTTTGGTAAGTGTACTGTATTATATTATAAGAGAATGAATGCTCTTCTTAGGAAATACATACTGACGTGGATAGGGGTAAACGAACACAATGTTGGCAACTTATTCTCAAGTGGTTCAGAAAACCATTATGCATACATTTAAAACTTAGTGAGCAATCGGTAAATCTCAGCAAACAGTGTAGCTATCTGGCATTTCCTCGTACCAATTTTGTAATTCTTCTTTAAGTTTGAAATTATACCAACATTAAAAGTGATAAACAAAACATTCTAGTTCTTTCATTCATGAATGTAGCCATTCTGTTAACAGTTAAGATCCTACTGTTTGTCAGACACTGGGCACAGATGAGCAGAACACAGATCCCTACCCCTGAGGACATCCCAGTCTTGTTCTACTATTTTTATAATAACAATTATCGTGAACATAAACACACATTGTCCATCCACGTCCACATTCTCACCCAAAATGGCAAATGGCACCGATGGATATCTTGTGGCAGGAAATAGCCACTTTCCATGACACCAACTTTAAAAACTCAGGGGCAAATCCCTAATGCATCCTTACTTTTCCTTCACACCCTATTACACGCCTGTCCTCCGCTGTATTGTGTCTATCACCAAGCTGGTATCTCTCCGGCCCTGGAACAAAGCCTGGTTGTGTGGGTGTGGAGAGGCCCGCCGTCTCCAGTTGCTGGAATGTCAGGCTCACGATCACCGGCTTCTCATGGGAAAAAGGCAAACACTGCCTTCAGGTCCCGACCAGGAAAATTAAAAACAGTAAGCAGCCCTACCTGGATTAGTAATGAATGACAGCCACGCAGCCTGCAACTATTAGTTTCATCTGGGCCGGAAGGAATCTCGGTGGAGGGATTTAGGCTTCAGCGCTGTTATTTGCTGAGAATTTGGAAAATTAAACACGGATCCCCTGGAAGTAGAATGTCCCCGTGCAGATCACAGGACCCGCAGGCAGTTGCCGCCAAAGGTCTACATGTGGGATCTAATATAAGACTGTATGAATAAAAGAATAAAGTTTTCAATGCTCCTATTTGAACTCAATAAAACATCAGTGACATCCATGGGGCTCAAAATATTCACATCGTGGAGCTGCCAAGCTAAATAATTTAATATCTTTTTGAACAGAAAAGTCTTACCCCACCCCCACCCCCAGGACATACTTTTCAAAATATTAAATGTCCTGTTAGTTTAGACCTCTTGCAAGCAGCTGCATTCCTTTTTGGAAACTGGAGAATGATGGTTTGCCTCTTCTATAATTGGAGAAAAATTCCAGTCACATTAGGTAGGAAGCCTTCAAATCGCATACCTCCAGAGCTTAAAAACGGTGGTCCTCTCAACAGTATGCAAAACTTGAAACAGTCAAAACGCTTCCAAGGGGAGAAATGAAAGGGAGGAAGCATTTCTCGTGGCAAAATTTAGCCAGTGATCCCTTTACGTTTTGTTTCTTTAAGCATGGAAAACACCGAGCAGGCAAACGAGATTAACTGGGGGAGTCGGAGCGCCCTGGTGGAATGAATGAAGACAGTCCTTGACTTCAGAAGTACGGTGCCCGGGCTCTATCTGCTGGTGTCTAGTAACGAGTTCCATGTGCTAACCCTGTAAAGATTAAGACTCATTATTAGCTAAAATATGTTGCTTTCTAAACAGTTCAGTGTGCCAGTTACTTCCCCATATATCCTTCTTAATGAGCATAATGCACTTTTCCATTGGGTTAGAAGATTTAGGAACATAACTTTCAGGGCTTTTGAATATTAATTAATTGCTTAAATCTGCCATTGCTAACATTGTCTTCTACAATTCCCTACCCTTCAGAAAAACATAATACACACACACATACACACATAAACATAAATACACATACACACACATAAATGCGCTATGGGACTCGTGTCCTGTTTCTTTTCCCCGCTTCCCTTTCTAAGAGAGGGCACTTGTAGAAAAAAGAACTTCCTAGGAGGAGAAGGGTCTTTGCCCACCCCCTTTCCCTTAACTAGGGAGCTACTACTAGAAACAAAGTGAAACAACAACAACTTGAAAACAGTAAACCAATTGGGATGGTAGCGGGAATGAATAGGGCAGCCAGGTGAGAGGGTCCTGATGAGGCTCTTTGTCATACAAGGAAACCCTCCCGACTGGTACACAAACCCCCTTACTCAGGAAGGTCCTCTGGCACAGAAGCAAGAATTGGTTCACTGCTTTCAAGTTGTTGTTGTTTTACCTTGTTTCTAGTAGTAGCTCCCTAGTTAAGGGAAAGGGGGTGGGCAGAGACCCCTTTCTTCTTAGCAAAGTCTTTTTTTTAATGTATGTTTTTATTCTAGAGAGAGAGGAAGGGAGAGGGAGAGAGAGACAGAACATCAATGATGAGAGAGAATCAATTGGCAGCCTCCTGCACACCCTCTACTGGGGACTGAGTCTGCAACCTGGGCTTGTACCCTGGCCAGGAGTGGGACCTGCAGCCTCTTGGTGCAGGGGATGACACTCAAACCAACTGAGCCGTGCTACCCGGGAGTGGTTGGCATTCTAAAGCAAAACTCACTCTTCCTCGGGCCCTGCCCATTTCTTCACTGCACTTACCACTATCTGTATAGGAACACACACACTGTATGTGTGCATAAGTATGTGTATGTGTGTAGATGTATTTATGTGTGTGTATATGTGTATTTATGGTTTTCTCAAGGGCAAGGACCTCAAGTGTCATGTTCACTACTGTACACCCAGAGCACATGCTAGGCACTCAGTTTTTTATTTTTTTTAAATATATTTTATTGATTTTTTACAGAGAGGAAGGGAGAGGGATAGAGAGTTAGAAACATCAATGAGAGAGAAACATCGATCAGCTGCCTCCTGCATACCCCCCACTGGGGATGTGCCCGCAACCAAGGTACATGCCCTTGACCGGAATCGAACCTTGAGTCCGCAGGCCGACGCTCTATCCCACTGAGCCAAACTGGTTAGGACCTCAGTTTATTTTTGATAAATATGTATATGGTGCTGTGTTGGCTAAGCTCCACACGCTAAGTAAGCAGGATTGACTACCCGTATTTTTTTATGTATGTGTGGGGGTGAGGAGGTATGGGATCTGTTTGGTCATTTGGTGTGATTACTCCCCAGTGGAATCCACGCCCTTGAAAATGGGCGTTCTCTTTTTATGCCCAGAGTTATCAGGGCAGAGATGAAAGCAGCGCTCTTTCGAAAGGGATGTTTTTCTCCGCTAGCCCTTTGCACATGGTAGGAAGTGTGAAGAATGTGCTTCTTGGGTATCTTCTTTTCCTAGAGGAGTTTGAAATTTTTCAGGCTGTCAGGATGACTCATGTGAATGATGATTTTTAGTTAAGAAAACAACTTGGGCTCTCTGGCCAACTCGGAAAAAAAAATCCCCAAAGTCTACGTTGGCTGTTTTATCGCTGACATGCCTTCACAAAGGCTTCGGAGATACCCCAAACGCTGTCAATCTGGAATTTTCACTAATGAATTTACAACTCGTTCCAAATTCATTGGTTTCTCACTAGACAATTGGTTTATGAAATATTGGACGCTTTGTTTCCAAGTTGGCTGGGCTGTGTCATACAGAAATGGAAAAGAAATTACAACGAGAAATAGCTACTTTGGTTGAAATGGAACTGGCCACATGGAATGCACAGTGTTGCTTCTCTAAAACCAAAGCCATTTTGCAAAACAAAGCTGTCACACAAACAGTAAAGCACAACACGATACTGCACCCGCTGATGAGTTACCTGGGATTTCGATGCCTTGATGATACCATGGTACGAATCTCTCCTCCTCTCCGAGAGGAGAGAGCAGTGGTGAGATCTTCCCTCGTCTAAAGAGGTCCCCTCACACCAATGAGGCAACTGGTGAAGAGACCCAACAAGTGATCTGGGAGGGAGGGTGGTTACATCCCACTGATCAGTGGCTCTTAACCGTGGAGAAAGCGTGAAGCCCTCCGAAACCAGGTAAAGAACTATGGAGCCTCCCCTCGTCGCATTTTGTGTACAGTGTCAGGGGTTCTTCAGGGCTCTGAAGGGCATTCAAAGGTCTCAGGTTAAGAGGCCCGGAGGCAGAGGTTCAAGCCTACCAAGGGAAGGGAAAGGATGGCCAAGAGAGAAAGGGTGGGAAGATTAGAAAACTAAAGAAAAAAGGGAAAATAAAAGTAAGCAGAGGAGTAAAGGAAGATGGAGGGAAAGCACGCGAGGGGTGAAGGTCTGCCCTCACTGAACCTGACTGCCGGCATTGACTAAGTGTTGCTCGTGTGCTAATGGTATGCTCAGCATTTTCCATGTAATTAAAGCTTACACATCTTCAATATATAAGACCGACCTTATATGTTTCACAGCTCAAGAAACAGGCACAGAAAGACTGAGTCTACTTTTCAGTAGACTAGTCAGTGATGGGGCTGGGATTTAAAGAGACCTCCTTGCTGTTTGATCCCAACGCCAGCCTCGCAGTCCTTACAGCCATGCCCTCTACCGCCTTGTCTTCCTGAATCTGAGGCGCGGTTCTAGACCACTCATATCTGTACTCCTCCTGAAGACAATTTTCTAATAATGAAAAGGGATGCTGCATACAACGCATTATCTGTCTTAACAGACGCTGAACCAGAATCTAGATTATGCTCCTCAAGATCTGAAATGCTCACGATTTTGTTTTCCAGTTTTGTTGAGATGGAATTGCCATATAACGTGTGTCATGATTTTCATTCCAACTGAAATGGTACTTTTGTGTATGTTTTTAATTTCTGGAAATTCCATGTATCAAAAGCTTTCAGATGCTTTCAAATAGTAACAAAAACGTACTAGAACTATGGCCTGTATGCCTGGCCAGTGTAGCTCAGTGGTTGAGCGTTGGCTCATGAACCAGGAGGTCACGGTTTGATTCCCGGTCAGGGCACATGCCTGGGTTGCGACCTCGATCCCCAGTGTGGGGCGCGCAGGAGGCAGCCGATCGATGACTGTCTCTCGTCACTGATGTTTCTCTCTCTCTCCCTATCTCTTCCTCTCTGAAATCTGTAAAAACACAGTTAAATGTTTAATCAATAAAAATTAAGTTAAAAATATAAAAAAAAGTATGACCTGTAACAGTCCACTGGCATTCACCCAGACTACGCACCAAGGTCTCCGAATTGCATAGCTTCCTTGCATGGTGCGTGTCTGTCGGACTGGCCGCCAGCTGTCACACTTTTCTTGTTTGTAACAATACTGTTTTGTTAAAGCTGCCTCCCCAAATCACGGATACTTTGTCAGCGACATTGATCTTGAAAGGTTTATGCTCCACAGATTTGATCTATTGCATCTCAGTATGGTTTTGATTTAGAGAGCCTTCTTGGTATGAATACTACGTTTACAAGTAACTTCATTCTTCTCAGAATTTCAGTAATTGGTATTTTTCACATGGTTACCAAGCGAAAAATAGAACGCATGCTTCAAAGCTGGGGTGCCCCCTGACAATGTGTTTCTCTTTTATAAGTGGATGGCTGAAGTCATCTTGTCGCAGGTGTGGAACATATAGAGAACAGATGCCTGGGTTTTAAACTGCATTGATTTACCTTATAAAAATACAAATTAATTACATGGTTTGAGTCACAGAACTAGAGGAAGCAGTAAGAGAAAACAATATTAGCACAAGGTCCGAAACTACCATCGTTTCGTTAATATGTAGTGCGTATGCAGTCCCTATTCAGGATCCAACATGGAATACAGAGTTAACATCTTGCAAAGCAGAAAACATACAGAAGAAGCATTCCAAAAATGTGGCCTTTTGCCTTCTTTGTGATTGGTATCATGTAAGAATTTGAGGGTAGGAGGTGGTGGGGCGGGGGGGGACAGACAAATAAGTACTTTGAAATATAGTTCCCAGGAAGTTAGCATAAAAACACTATTTAAATCTTCTCATCATCCCGTCCATATGTTTAGGAAAATGTCTCAGTGAATGTGTGCAGTTCTGATACGTGTATTTCCACAACAGCAGAAATCAACTAAAAACATGGCTGTATATAAACATATGTATTTTCATACTATTTATATTCATTTCTTTCTATGTCTGTTTCCCGTGAGATATGAGCTGTCCAAGTGCTCAAGGTAGAAGTTGTGTTTTGCTCTGTGCTCAGGGACTGGCACACTGCAGAGCTCAATAAATACTTGTTAAATGATATAAGACATAACCTCAGCCTATTAAGAGGCAGTAATCTAGAACAGCTACAATTCTAAATAACTGACTGTCATCTAAACTTGGTTTTATTTCTTCACATAATTCATCTATACTTAAAGAATATCAGCTCTTGCCATTCTATAAGCACAGTATAAAGATTAGGAGGCCTAGCCCTAGCTGGTTTGGCTCAGTGGATAGAGTGTCAGCCAGCTGAAGGGTCCCAGGTTAGATTTCAGTCAAGGGCATATGCCCAGGTTGCAGTCTCGATACACTAGGGGGAGTGCAGGAGGCAGCCGATCAGTGATTCTCTCTCATCATTGATGTTTCAATCTCTCTCTCCCCCTCTCTCTTCCTCTCTGAAATCAATAAAAATTTTAAAAAATAAAATAAACAAGGACAATACAATCTTACTTGCGTGAAAAGTATGATGTGAGATGTCTGCATATCTAGACAAACAATGAAAGAATATCCTTATAAGTGGTTCTACTGTGTCGGAAATAGGAGGGAAGTACAGTGGAAACCATTTTGGTGGCATCATTTAATTCTTTTTACAAGGTAATTCTTTTCTATAGCAGATATATCGTAGCTTTATTACAAAACTATACTATTATTAAGCTATAAAAAAAATACCATAAATGGAGACTATATAACAACGTAGAAAACTGGTTAGAGTGGGTTAATAAAATGAAGCGTTTTCACTAACAACCTGGCTATGCCTCAACATATGTGCATAGGGACAAGGATAAGGTGACCAGATGTCCCGCTTTTGGCGGGACAGTCCCGATTTTTAAGTTGTCCCGTGTCCCGTGGCGTTTTAAAAAAGTCCCGATTACTCTTTGTAATATTTTAAGTAATCATGAAAAAAAAAGACACACACACACACACACACACACACCTGGTCAATGGTGTACCGCTTTAAATCTGGTCACCTTAGACAAGGACTAAGTGTCCTGGTGACACATGAGTCAAGAGTGTGAGAACAGAGCTCTTGCTCATGTATCATAAATCTTTTCCTTGTCCTATATTCCAGTCCTGGCCACAGACCGTACTATTTCCTGGAACCATAAGTCTTAGCCTCATCTTTCCTCCCCATCCAATTCATGCTCTCTCCCCATCCAATTTATTCTGTCTCTAAAATGCCATCGAATCTCTCCTCCTCTTCGCTGCTCTCCTAGTTCGGGTTATTAGCAACGCACACCATCTTTTTACTCTTGGTTGCAATCTCTACATTGTCACTACGCGTTTGTCCGCGCTCAAACATTTCCGGTGGGTTTCTACTGACTACACATACGTCATACTCAACATGTACAAAAATTAACTCAAAATGAATTACAGACATAAAAGCAAAAGCTAGAAACTATAAAAGTTCTAAAATAAAAAATAAAAAAATCTAGGATGAAATCTTTAAGTCCTTAACTAGGCTGCGTAAAGATTTCTTAGACAAAGGTACAAAAAGCATGAACAATGTAAGAATAATTGATAAACTAAACATCAAAATAAAAATGTATGCCCTCCCAGAACACCACCAAGAAAAGGAAAAGGCAAGCCACACACTGGAGGAAATATTCAAAATGCATAGACCCACCAAAGGACTTCTTCCAGAACATATAAAGGACCCTCAAAATTCAATAACAAGAAGACAACCCAATTAAAAAATGGGCAAAAGATTTGAATACTGAGTTTGAATTTTTATCATCTAGCTATTCCCATCCTCCTTATATTCAAAACAACTCTTTCATGGTCTACAATTAAAACAAAGCAACTGCTGTGTACACACACTGGGGAGTTATTCTAAACTCTGTTTCATAATACCTTAAACTACTCACTTAGAAATACAATTATCAATACAAAACCCATTGTAATTGTTTCATTCTGTTGCTTTGCGTCATGGCACAGTGCCACATTCTGTAGTTTTCTGCATTCTGAAAAACTCAATGTCTTACTTAGAAACAGCTTTGAAAATTGGCTCAGGGCCTTACTTGCAACTGATACCGTAGCTTAAATACCTTTCCAGCAAAGTTACACTAACTTCAAAATATTCTGGGATCAGCCATTAAAATGTTTTTGTTTCGGTTACAACACTAATGAACACCAAATGTTAGAATTTGTTTTAACGACCTAATACAACAAGGATTTTCTTAAAAGGAGAGGCTGGATCAGCTATCCATTATATAATGAAAGGTAGATTAGTGGGTACCGATATAGATAATACTTGAAAGATTTAATATGCTTAAGTGTGGTATCAAGCATTAAAAAAGTTAAATTCTGAAAGCCTGCTCAATTAGCCATCTTATTTTTTCTCTATAAAAATACCAAACTCCTGGCTTCAAAGCGACACTTGAAAGCCTCCTCCCC
The DNA here is from genome assembly GCA_004026665.1 of Murina feae. Lineage (NCBI taxonomy): Eukaryota > Metazoa > Chordata > Mammalia > Chiroptera > Vespertilionidae > Murina > Murina feae. The sequence continues at coordinate 12,773 of PVJC01010515.1, forward strand.
TTCATTCCTTGTAGAAGCCACTTAACCTTCACCTTGATTTCCCCACTCCTGTAAAATGGGTGATGATACTATGCCTGACTGTATTTTCTTCTGCTGGGAAGGAATATAAAGTATCAAAGGAAGCAAAAAAACAGTTAGAGGAAATCTCAACATTCCAGGTCTAGTAAATCCAGGTAAGAACCACTGATATGACAAGATTTGGGGAAACAACTGTGTACATACTATTTTAAATTCGCAAAAACAGAGTAGCGAATGGGCTATTCAGGATAAATTCTGAGAGGAGTGTTTAGCATGTGAAAAGGTAGCACTCTAAGGACAATTGCAATTCCCCAGGTGTCTTTCCCCAGTCCCAGCCCCACACCCCAACGAGGGTGCATCTGCCATTATCTTCGGAGGCAGCCATGATGGTGACACCATTTATCTGCTTTTGCTGCAGACTCTTCTGTGGAGCAGCATCTGCTTTCAGACGTCCCTGACATCTATCTATCCATCTGGTTGCTACAACCACCACTAATCATCTCATCTTTTCCTTTCCAGCAGGGTTCCTGTTTTTCTCTTCTTTTTTGATTGCTATTGTGATTTGACACTTCTTGGCCTCTGTGAGGTGTGTGTGTGTGCCATCTTCTTTATCCATTCATCCATCAGTGAACACTTAGGTTGTTTCCATATCTTGGCTATTGTAAATAATGCCACAGTAAACATGGGGGTGCATATGCCTTTTCAATTAATGTCTTTATTTGCAGATAAATACCCAGGAGTGGAATTACTAGATCCCATGGTGGTCCTATTTTTAATTTCTGGAAGCACCCCCAGAATCTTTTTCATAGTGGCTGAACCAATTTACATTCCACCAACACTCCACATCCCCGTCAACATTTGCTATTTCTTGTCTTTTTGATAACAGCCATCCTAACAGATATGAGGCGCTACATCATTTAGCTTTTGATTTGCGTTGCTCTGATGATCAATGACGGTAAGCATCTTCTTGTGTACCGGCTGGCCATCTGTAAGTCATCTTTGGAAAAATGTATTCGGATCCTCTGCCCCTTTTTTCATCAGATTGTTTTTTTTTTGTTTTTTTGTTTTTGTTTTTTTGCTATTGGCTTGTATGAGTTCTCTATGCCTACTTTTATATCAACTCCTTATCAGGTATATGATTTGCAAGTATTTTCTCCCAGGCAGTAGACAACCCGCAATCTCTATAGCAGAGTTTTGTTTAGGCCACCAGGTAGACTGCAACAAAATGTAATAGCTACAATAAACAAATACAAATGTACCAGGGCGTCGATAAGACAGGCGGTTATTTCTCTCTCACAGAACAGTTTCCGGATAAGGGAGTGATCTAGGGTGGGCAAAGAGCTCTACTCCAGGGAACCCAGAAGGGCTGGTTGGTGCGTCATCTCCATCACTTAGTGTCCATCTCTGGGCCCAAGACTGCTGCTTTCATTCTTGTCACTGCCCAGCCGAAGAGGAAAAGGAAACAAGGACATCCAGGGCAAGTGACCTGGCCTTTAAGAAGATGACCCCAGAAGTTGCCCACATCTCTTCCTTTTACATCCCAGGGTCCCAAACCCTGACACAGGGCTCCAGTTAGTGTATGTAGCGCAGAAATACATTGTAGTTGGGTGGCCATGGGTTAGCTAACACTGGGGTGGGACCGGGAGTTCTGTTTCTCAAAAGAAGAACAAATGACCAGTTACTGGGGTATAGTTAGCAGTTTTGTCTGTATTATCAAAGATGGAGGGAGACGGTAAGGAAGGGAAGGGGAAGGTGGAGAGGGATGAGGACTCCAGTACAGAGAGAATGTGATATAATTGGTATGTGCTATAGCCTAAATTATTCCAATTTAGTCCATGAAGACTATTAATTTTCTTGTCAAGGATACAAATATAACCCAAGTGAAATTTAAAAATAAGTGACCCTTTCCAAATGTGAAATTACAATTTTGCCAATGAAGCTGCTTCTGACAACTGATAAATGTCTTTTGAGTTATTGCATATAATTCAACAGAGTATGTTATCTGCTCCCTCGGGAATCTATGAAGGAACATAATATATATTTAGTCTACAAACAAAAACTGAAATTCACAAGACTGGCACTATTTGGAATGCTCATATTATACCTATAGAACTTATTGCCAATAATATACAAATACTTACACATGAAACCAAGATCAAAAACTAATATCCGTCATTAATTGAATCCCTACTGTGTGCCTGCCACTGTACTAGGTACCTTACATATATTATTTTTCATTCCAACAACTCTGCAAGATACTGTTTCATTTTATAGTTAATAAAAAAATGAACATTCAAAAGAGGTTGAGTAATCCGCCCAATATCACTCAGCTCATGTGTAATGGAGCCAAGAGTCAAACACTTCACTTTCAAAAAAATTAACCTGAAGGATATATTTCTCTTAGTAGTTGTGCGTTGACCTACGAACCCGGAGGTCACAGTGTGATTTCCCATCAGGGTACAAGCCGGGGTTGTGGGCTCGATCCCCCAGTGTGGGTGTGCAGGAGGCAACTGATCAATGATTCTCTCTCCTCATTGATGTTTCTATCTCTCTCTCCCTCTCCCTTTCTCTCTGAAATCAATATTGTTTTTAAAAAAGAGGACATTGTCTTAAAATATATAAAATCTTAACTATCACCCATCAGCATATGAATGCTGATTTGCATATATAAAAATATCAACAGGGTAGCATTTTGTAAGTGTGCAGCCTGGGCACTATAGGTGTGTAACCTTAGGGTACACTATCTGGTTGGGACGGAATATCAAAGGTAAGGCCTCGGGTGCCCCATTATCTTTCCCTTGGCCCAGACCAAATTCCTTTTCTGGATTCTCCATTCAATTGCTAAGCCTGGATTCCTGTGTCTGTCCACAGAGTCTCGCCAAACATCTTCCTTTTCAGTATTGTGTCCTCCGGATCCCCATCTATCTTGTGAATTTTAATCTGAGGCAGACAGAGAGCTCTCAAGAACCCTGCTGTTGGCGTCTCCTGCCTCGTTACTGTTAGGGATTAGCCCACAGGGATAGTTTATCTGTCCAGCTAGAGAACAGGGCGCTATGCTTTCCTACACCATTTATTCTGAGATGGGGAAGGAACAATCGCACATCTGAGAAAAGCTGGTGAACAGACCACAAATGCTGCGAAGTTCTTAAACTTAGAAATAAAGAAAATATGTAAGCACACTTCTATAAAGATGTTGGGTACACAGTAGGGCAGCAAACAGGGCTCTGCCCTCACAGAGCCCTCAAATCTGAGCCTTAGCACATGGGTACTTGGGACATGCTGCCTGCCTTCAAAGACAGAGTCCACCCCTTGCATTTGACATTAAATAGCCTTTAGGATGCTATAAAATGCTCTCTTATTCAAGTCTCATTGCAACAACCAACCACAGGAAGAACTATCCCTCCCTTGATATTAAAGAGAAATCAGATTAAGAAAAACTATATTTCGTGCTCAGAGTGACAGAAATAAGCGAGGAGGAGCCAGGCTTCCAGCCCAGGTCTTCTGGCTCCGGTTCTGCTGCACCAAGGGTCTCGGAGGAACAATGAGTCTGGTTTCTGTCAAGTGAATTTAGAGCTCAATTCCTAACATCTGAAATGCACGCTTCAGAACCTATACATCACACTGAAGTTTCTCGCAGTCGTGGCAAAGCAGCGGTCAGCAACTAAAGAGACATAAATTCTAAGGAACAAGGCGCAGCAGCAGGCCTGGGCCTTCCCTGGTCCCTTGTCCTCAGGCCAAACCCACTTCCCACTCTCCAATACGAGTCTCGCCACACGGTTTGAACATGGAACTAAACTGTCCATATTTGGCCTCTAAAATCAGAGACTGAAAGGCAATTCAGGGTAAAAAAAGCAGCGAGTACTGGAGGGTAGCTGTGGGACATTCAATGTGAAACGCCACCAACCCAAGACCAAGGAGTGACCTTGAACAAAAATGCAGAGATGTGGAGGGACCCACTCAATACCCCCACGTCTGCCACACTGAGATGACTTCCTGTGAGGTTGTCCTAGAGACTTTACCTCCCCTCCCCTACCCTCCCCTTACCACTCTGTTCACTCTATTCTCAGAGACAGGGGTCCAGCCCAGCCGGGTGTGTTGTAGGCGGGCAGAGGAAGCGAAGGCAGCAATGGCCGAAGGAATAACCACAATCACCTCATCTCTGGAAATCATTCCCCACCCCTGTGTGTGTCACACATAGAACCCTGAACAGCCTTGCCCACAGGATGGGGGCAAGACTGTTCCGGTTAACTGTGATTTCTTTGGAGTGCTTTTGGATTTTATTGTTAAGTTACTTAAATTTGCACTTGAAAACTTAACTCTAACTCATTTTTATTTTCATTTTAAATCTACCTGAAAATTAGCAGTAGCCAAAAGAAATAAAAAAATTGCTAAAACAATCCTTCATTTAAAAGAATCTCAACTGAAAAAACTACTAAGTGAAATACTAAAATTTTTGTTAGTTATAATAGTTTTCTATGTATTTTTTTCTGATCAGGAACCAGAAAATGAAAGTTCTTATTAAGACCTTAAACATTAGAAAATTTGATAAAAATCAATGAGTTGGTGATCTGACAAATCTGTCATCACAGGTCAGTCTAGCCCTGCCAGAGGGTGCGAAGTGTGCGCAAGCTCACTGAGCCATCGAGTAGGTGATCAGGACTCCAGCCGGAAGTTTAGAGTACAGTGGGCCTTACCCTCACCCTATACTCTTCTGCCCAGCTGGCATTTGGCACACAATTAGTATTCAGTTGGTTAACAAACGATTGAATCTCACTGTTTCACAAGACGTAGAGTCTCCTCGGGATGGTATGCGAGTCCAAGTCCTCGCCCCAGTCTGGTCTTCCCCTGCCCCCTCACCTGGGCCACATACCACAGTCAAACTGGTCCCTCCAACACACCCTGCGATTCCCCTCTTCACTCAGGCTCCCTCTGCTGGGTATTTCCTCCTCTACACTCTGTCTCCTTATATTTGAGTCCCAGCCCAGATCATGATGTCCATAAAGTTTTCTCTATTCTCTTTGTCCTGTGATAATCTCTCATCTGAACTGCTACAACACTACATTCAGCAATTATAGGATGCAGGGTCTTTAAGGATAAGAGATAAGAACTTACAGGTGTTTATAAATTCTCCAGCATCGAACATAGTTCTACATATATCATGGACATTTAGAATGGATTTGTTAAGTTAATTTAAGATACCTTTATTATCCAAAAATAAACTTACTGCCTGGCCAGTGTGGCTCAGTGGTGGAGCACTGATCCATGAACCCAGAGTACTGGCTCGATTCCTGGTCAGGGCACATGCCCACGTGGCAGGCTCCTCCCATGCAGGAGGCAAGCCAATCGATGTTTATAGCTCTCTATCTCTCTCCCTTCCTCTCTCTCTAAGATCCATTTTTTAAAAGATTTAAAAACTACTTATTGCCTCAAATAACCTCCCCATTTTTTAGAGCATTGCCTAACTTAAAACCATAATTCCATAATGTGTACGTATACACACACAAAAAAGCCAAACCGATTGGTCCTTAACCTGGAGGAGTAGCTCTACTCAGATAATAATGCTGACATCCTCCCTGTTGAAACAGCGCAGTTTTTAAGAAGAGACTCGTCACGTTAGCACAAGTGGAGGTCAGCATATTTAAAGGCTCTATACAACTAACATGTACACACATCCTGCAAAAGAAAGACAGGACCCGGGAATGATTTTATTAGTAACCATATGTTAACAACAACACAGGCATCTAAATCCCAGAGACCCATCAGTCAGAGGTGCCACTTAACCACCTTTGCAGGCTCTTTGAAAAGGTAGACGCTGCTCTTTAGGGATCAGGCTCCTTCCCCACTAAGCCCGAAACAAAAGCAGCAAGCAGATCTAAACAAAACAGAGGTTACAATCTCACCGACTGTCAGTCCCGAAAGACAGTCACCAAGCACCCTGCACACGATTTGACTTTTTTCAATGCAACGGCCTAGGAGCCTTAGCACAAAGCCAACTGTGCTGATGGAAGGCACGGGTGTGGAGGGGACCAACCAAACGTACTGCAGAAATCTCTGCACTGAAATCTGACTTAAAGAGGCCGAAGGGAGGAAGAAAGGAAGGAAGGGAGGGGAGTTCCAATAAGCACACACAAATTGCACAATCTTCTTTTCATGGCAGTGACCCCAAAAATCAAAAATAAAATCTGCTTGCAAGGAGTCCTTTGAAACAGCTGCTTGGTTTCACGGTCAAGTTTTGTGGTTTGTAAGACTTGAAGCTATTCACGTCGGTGATAAACACCGACTCACATGACCCACTAGAGGAGGAGGCCGGGCAATCTGTCTGGAGTTTACAGTGGCCGCGCAAATGAATGTACTTAGTCATAGCTCAACATCACCGCTTACAAAGCAAGCAATTGTTTCCCCTCCAAGGCTCATCTCCTCCACGAGAGCTCATTGACAACCACTGCCAAAAACCACTACATTAAGACCGCCTGCCACAGATTGAATAACTTGATAAAACATCAACCTCAACACATTAAAAAATAGACGGGTGAAGCGCCTTTTCAATTAAAATGTTATTTTTAACAGTGCTTATCTGGTGAGCAAAGGAAATCATATCATATGGAGGTAATCATATTACACGATTACATCAAACAAAGAATACAGGAAACATGCTTTAAAGTTATTTTCTATTCTAGATGCCCTCCTAATATATACTCCAAACAAGAAGAGTTAAGTAAAATACAGTACACATACTATTTTTATCATGCATGATTTTTCACTTAAAAATGCATTAAAAAAGACACATGAGGAAAACTTCTCATATCAAAACTCTTTTTGAGCCTAATTTTTTTTTATCCTCACCTGAGGACCTTTGTTCCATTGATTTTTTTTTTTTTTTTAAGTTCTCAGCTGGATCTCTATAACAAAAAACCGATTCACAAGAGAAAAGTATACAAACTTATTTACAAATTTTCTGACACAGGAGGCTTCTTAAGGAAATGAAGACCAAAGAAATGGTTAAATCTGAGGGTTTTAAGATTTATGAAGAGTAGAGAATCATGGGAAAACATGACAGACAAAAGGAGTACAAGCTAAGAGAAATACCCTGGGGAACTCAGCAAGGCCTGTCTGCTCCGTCCTCTCCATACCCTCCATCTGGAGATAAGGGTGCTCCTCTCTCTGGGTTCAGGGAAGGCACCTCTCACAGGAGGGTCTTCCGACTTGCTTCAGTGGAAGGTCCTATCTGATTTTATGTCAAATATGACATTGCAGTCAGAGCCTTGGCAGTACAACCAATGCTTTTGATTATGTCCTGTTACAAAGAAAACGGATTCTTCATTTATGGTTGTTGTTAACCTTCACCCGAGAGAGTGAAAGGGAGAGGGAGAGACTGAGAGAAAGAAACATTGATGTGAGAGAGACACATCGACTGCTTCCTGCACCCACCCTGACCAGGCTGGGGATCCAGCCTGCAACCAACGTACATGCCCTGCAACCGAACACAGGACCCTTCGGTCCACAGACCAATGCTCTATCCACTGAGCCGAACTGGCTAAGGCAGAAAATGATTCTTGCTGGACTTATGTAAAGAGCTATATTGCCGCCCTGGCTGGTTTGGCTCAGTGGATAGAGCGTCGGCCTGCGGACTGAAGGGTCCCAGGTTCAATTCTGGTCAAGGGCATGTACCTTGGTTGCGGGCATATCCCCAGTGGGTGGTGTGCAAGAGGCGGCTGGTCGATGTTTCTCTCTCATCGATGCTTCTGGCTCTCTATCTCTCTCCCTTCCTCTCTGCAAAAAAATCAATAAAATATTTTTTTTTAAAAAAGAAAGAGCTATATTGCCATGAAAATAAAATGACTCAATAAGATTTTCTGAATTCTGGAGGGATTACATAGGGAGAAAATTGTTTCATCTTTGTTCACAAAGGTACACTTTACCAAATTGCTGTAAATTATAGATAGCTTAAAAGAGGAAAATAAAACATTAAAGAACAAGCAACGTTTCAAACAAAAAGTCATTAAAAATTGTAATCACCCTCATCAGTTTGTGTAATTAATTCTTGTTCTGTTTGATCTTGGGTGAGCAGTTCTAATGAATCCATCAACTTCTTCATTAGTTTAGAAAATTACTCAGTCCACTGGCACGGTCTCAAGTGATGTCTTCACTGAACATTCTCGCCTCAAGATGATTGTAAACACTTTTGGAAAAGAATTAGGAGTGAAAAACAACTGTCTGTGAATGACAAAAGACTTTTAAATGGCCATGGTTAGAGATCCCATGAGAGGTCATTATAATGTAATTGACAAGAAAATGTGCTTATTTCAGTTACAGACACTATCTTAACTGGAATATGACTGATAACATGATGCTGAACATATCATGCGTGTCAAGGGTATTGACAAATTTGTATGAACTTCTACTACTAACAGTGTTTATATGTTTCTATAACCTATAGCCTCACAAAGATGACCTAAAGAAGGGTTAGCATCACTTTTTTTTTTTAATCCTCAGCCGAGAATATATTTTCCCATTGCTTTTAAAGACAAGGAAATATCAGTTTCCTCGTCTTAATAAACAAGAGATGGTTAGCCCAGGATCCTAACATGCAAGCCAGGATCTTAGCACAGCACCTGGCACACAGATCTGCAAAACACCATTCCTTTCCCTTCTTTTCAGGACAGTGAAGTATCCACTGAGCAGCAGGCACTGTCTTAGATTGCTGAATTAGACTATTTCAATCAGGACTACCACAACTATTAACCAGAATTCAGCCATCCTCATCTCCTTCGCTTTCTATATATCCCTCCTTTATTCAGCACTACAAAGCTTCCATATGAAATTGTATTACGTGTAGCTCCTAAAGCTCATTACTATTTCAAAAGTCTGCCTGTTTGTGTTTAGGTTTTCAGATTAAATTCGATCTGAAGTCAATGTCCCTTCCACAGCAAAATGTAAAGGTTAACACTTCATATAAGATAAAGAAAATCCATTTGTGCCTTGGTTGGTGTGGCTGTGTGATCACATGCACCAAGAGGTCATTAATTCGATTCCAGGTCAGGGCACATGCGTGGATTAAAGCTCGATCCCCAGTAGGGGGCAGGCAGAAGGCAACTGTTCGATGTTTCTCTCTCTCTCTCTCTCTCCCTCCCTCTCTCTCTCTCAAATCAATAAACACACATTTAAAAACAAAAGAAAACCCAGTTGCTCTTTTATTAGATAGCTGTCTATTCCTCCAACCCCAAACTTTCTAGGAGAAAAAGACTATGAATCATGTCACCTCGAAGATGCGTAACTCACTTCAGTTAATGCAAACCTGTGAAAATTAGGAACGAGTGTGTAATCCCAAAGTACAAATCAAATCAAATCAAATCATGCTGTGTGAAGATTATTTCATGGGTTTAGAAATTGTGCTCTGAAACTTAAAGTGTTCAGTTGAAGCTTAGAAAGTCAAGCATTTCCAAATAATACTATTCTAAGGTTAACACTAAGGAGGAAAAAGGTGGGAAACTGAATTCAACAACCCGCATATGAATGAGCCATACCCTCCCCCCTTTTTCTAATTCTCCATGGCCTATTGTAAAATTCTGAGTGGATTTTTCTCCTCTACTACAGGCTGCTTCTAGAATGCCTCCATCTGTATATTTTATAAAATAAAAATTAATTTCCATATGTGTCTAAAATAAAGTTCAAATTATACTACAACCCGACGTAAAGACTGCTTTAACTGCTCATTTCTACGAGCACAAAGATCTGACCACGCCGACCTTAAAGCACAGATGCCAAAGCGTCAGCCAACTGACCCTGTCCTCTCACCTGGGACAAAAACGCTAAACGCCGAAAACGTTTTGCAAGAAACCAATTGGCAACCGCTAAGCCTAAAGATGAAGTTTTATTAGAAGAGAAATGGAAACTCAGCCTGTGTACACAGCCCCTAATGGGAAATGACAGGGGGGACTTTATGAGTGGAAACCTTCCACAGAGCTGCCTCATGTCTGAAGCAGAGGCACCGGCTTGATGCTCAGCAGGGCAGGCAAGGGCTCTGGCCCTCACGTCAGGTCGCCTGGATGCAAATCCCAACTCCAATTGCTATTCATTTGGCCAAGTCATTTAGCCTCCATCTACCTCAGTTTCTATGTCTGTGAAGTTGGCGTAATAATGGCCCTTAATAGGATTACAGTGAGGATTAAATTAGATAGAACAGATGTGAAGCACTTAGCACAGTAACTGGCACACAGTATTTAATATGTGTCAGCCAGCGTGTAATTATTATCCTCTTTCTAAAATTGTTTTATAACACCACAGTAGCAGAAGTGTCAAAAAGCACTTAGCCTTGGCTGGTTTGGCTCAGTGGATAGAGATAGAGCATCAGCTGGCGGACTGAAGGGTCCCGGGTTCGATTCTGGTCAAGAGCATGTACTTCGGTTGCGGGCTTGATCCCTGGTCCTAGTTAGGGCACGGGTGGGAGCAACCAATCAATGTGTCTCTTGCCCATCGATGTTGAACTGTCTCTCCCCTCCCCACCCCCCCCCACACTCTCTCTAAAAATCAATGAAAAAATATCCTTGGGTGAGGATTAACAACAACAAATAATAAAAAAGCGCCTTGCACAGAAGCTAAATTATACTTCCGTGACTCGCTCCCTGATAGGAGACATGACCCTAATGCCCATCAACATTCAGCAAATACAATAATAACCTGGGTCCCATACCAGACACAAATTTAAAATCCTTGCAAAATACTAATCTGCTCACTGGAGCCCAGAGTTCTAATCACTAATAATTAGGTTACAGTATTAAGGGACTGATTACATTTCTTCTATAATATACTGCTGCTGAAGGGATCTTGAGGGGTAACTGTAATGAAACCATAGCCAAGACAAAAAAAAAACCTCAAGACCCATCACCTATCCGAGAGGCACCACAATTCCACAGCCCCTCTCAGAGCTGGCGAGGAGGGCATGAGAACCGGGGCCTATTGCAACCAGCTTAGCTCTCCTCCCTCCCAGTGAGTAAAAGCATCTCCTGCGGATCATTCCACAAGTTTGGTTCGCATTTTGACCTTGACAGCCCGAGAAAACCTGAGCTTCTCCGGGAAAGTAACACCTCTGTCCGAAACCCACAAGTTGGGGATGAAAAGGAAAGAAAAGCCTCTAAGTGCCTGAATTCTACCAGCCCCACCCCGGGGGGGGGGAGAAAGTATTTCAGACGGAACTGCTAACTGGCAGCTGCCCCCATCAGTATCACCTTAACAGGCTTCCAGAGCAGGAATCTAATAACCACTTATTTGGCAGCCACTAATTTACTCTGCATTTCAAAGCGGCCTTTTTATCTAGGTGTAAAAGAATGAAACTGCCTAAAAAAAAAAAAAAAAATTTTTTTTTTTTTTGCAGCAGATGGAAATGCATTCATCATTACTCTCCATTATACTTTTCAGCTGGCAATAACTGTGGTTGTAAAGAAAAGAGAGAAAGAGTTTGGGTGCTTTTAATCAAAGCTTGGATTCTAGCCCTGCCCTGCAGCAGCCTGTAATATGAGGAAAGTTCCTGCTTCGAATTCCAAAAGAAATGAATTTTTATGTGAGTAGCCCCCCTCCGTCCACCCCACCGCCACCTCTCTGTTATTGCTGTTATCCACGCAGCAAATGTCACCAGCATCGACTACTTTAGATGCGACGTTAATTCTGGTGCCTTGGAAAAACACGTTCACCAATACACTGGCTGCATTTCATAAAAGTTTAAAGTGCAACAAATGGACCATAAAACACTTCGAGAACAACTGCCTGCGGTGGGCATTATTGCGCGTATTTCGCAGGTAAGGAAGTAAACTCAGATCATGCTAAAAACCTGGCAACCTTCTAAAGGTTCCATTTACCTCCTACACTGTTTTCTCAGTGCCCCACAGAACCCTAAAGTTCCCTCTACATTTCCCGAGTCGGGCCCTCTGTGCTTACTGGGAGTACCTGGGTGCCAACGCAGTAGGTTCCCTTCTTCTCAACTCCGCAAGCAAGCAAGCTCTCTCAGTCCCTTGTCTTGCTTGGTCCATGCATTCTCTCTACTTAAGTTCATTTGGAACATCCCCTGTGAATCGTCCCATGGCTCGCCTGTTCTGACATGTAAGATCTCCTCAAGCCCTCTGGGTACCACATGTCACCGTGTGCCCTCAATAGGATAGGCTGCCCACCATGACAAACCCACTTCTCCCTGCCCCCTCCGCCCTGTCACTGAATGGCCTGCATACACCTTCGTTCTCTTGACTATCAATTCATACTCCATCCCTTCAGCAGAAACTCAAAATGACCCTCTCTTCAAAAAGCCTGCCCTTGACTGGATTCACGTAACTGCAGTCCCTCTTGTAGCAGAGTGACAGGCGTGGGAACCAGACCTGGCTTCTGCCCCTGGTCCTTCTGCTCGCTGGCATTCCCTGAGCAAATCACTCCACCTTCTGGGACCAGTTTCTCCACCATAAACCATGGGCATGAGACCGCATCAGCTGAAAACTAATCCCCAGCTCTAAGAATGTTTTATGCAAAAAGATGAGCAAGAGCATTAACTTGTAAGAACAGAAATGATTATACCATTTTAAAATGATGTAAGGCATCTTAAGTAAAAAAAAATAATATATGACCAGATTAAAAAAAAAAAAAAGAACTTTTAAGTTTCAAAGGGTGACAAGGTTAATTTAATTGTCCATTTTCTACTCTTTGATACATGAATGAAAAACCCAGGTAATCCCTTAAAGATGATGAATACAGATACTCTCCTATATGCTAATCTCTATGCAATATTTTATATACACGGCTGTTTAATATACCAAATGTGTTCTAAATACTAACTGTGGAAAGTCTTATGTGTTGACTTGGCTAGGTTATAATACCCAGTTATTTAATCAAACATTAATCTAGGGGTTGCAGTAAAGCTATTTTGTGGTTAATGTACAATAAGTTGACTTTAAAGTAAAGATTACCCTGGAATATGTGGGGGAGGGGGCTCATTTAATGAGTTGTAGACCAAAAGAGCAAAAACCAAGGTTTCCCAAAGAAGGAATTCTACCTCAAAGCTTGCAGCAAAGCTCTTGCCTGACCTTCCAGACTGCTGCCCTGCCCTGCCCTGCCCTGCCCTGCAAATGATGGCCTTGCCCATCCCCACGATTTCATGAGCCAATTTCTTAAAATCACACTGTGGTCCCATTCCAAACTCATTACTGCCCTGATTGGTGTGGCTCAGTTGGTTGAGCACCATCCCATGTACCAAAGAAGCTGTCAGTTCGATTCCTGGTCAGGGCACATGTCCGGATCACAGCTCGATCCCCAGTGGGGGGCATGCAGGAGGCACTCCATTGATGTTTTGCTTTCACATCGATGTTTCTCTCCCCCCACCCCTCTAAAAATCAATTAACAATATTTTTTTTAAAAAGTATTACTGATACCAGGTAACTGTAAACTTTTTTTGTAAAGGGCCGGTCGTATCTCGGCTTTGTGGGCAAGGGACTGCTGTGCTGGAGAGCACAGTTCTACACTATCAGAGCTGAAAGGGGCCCTGGGGCCGTAAGTTAGCCGCTTACGGAGGAAAAGACTTCCCACAGCTAGGAATTATAAAGCAGAGAGGAGTACCACTGCCCTGACAATGGGGAAAATCAGAACACTGGTAGAATCCAGTCCTTTTCACAGGCAGTTGCTGAGACTAAGGGGCCAAACAATTTATCCAATCGCATGGCCCATTAGCAGCATAGCTACTCCAGGAACCCAGGTATCCCAACACTCCGTTGAGGGCTCCTTCTATTTCTCTGCTAGCATGGTGTTAGCGGAATGAAAAATCAGTTCCTGCAGGTCTAACTTCCCATTCACTACCCCAATAAACACAGCATTCGTCTCACCAACGAATAGACTCATTCTTCTAAGCTAGACTTCGCTATTGGCAATTTTAACTTTAAAAAGATGGAGATGAAGAACTAAGATTTGAACCAAGGCTTTAAAAATGCATCTATTAGTTTAGGGTTTAAAGGTCTGACATTGGCTAAAAATGAAAATAATCTCTGCATACAGTCTATGTCTTTCTATATATAATTTATCTACATATAATTATACATCTATAATAATAACAATGGACTAAGGCCATTGGCAAGCCTTATTTCCAAGAACATTAATGATCGTTTCCCTCTATACGTCTTTTTGTTGTTGTTTTTCTTTTTTTAACCTTTTTATAGTTCTTGGCAGTTTTTAAAAGTCTTTAGAGTATGGATGAGAGTTCATATACAGTTCAAAGGCTAAACCCCAAAGCAAAATCATAAACCTAAGAAATGGCGGGTCCCAGATACTTTCTTTCAAGCAAGATTTCAACTCTTCGACACATGAGTGTGACATTTCATTGTGAGGGCTGGGAGAGAAGCAGGTACGTTAGAACTTAAGTCCAATGATTCGTGTTTTCTGTTCTTCAGAGACATGCATGTAAAAGTGAGTGGTAGGGAGTGGAAAACCCACTACAAACATTGGGAAAGCCTGTAAGCAATTCTTGGGTCTCCCAGGGAGTGAGGGCTCCAGGTCCAGAGAACCATCACTGATCACCCTTTTCTGCAGAAAACTCTGTATAGAAGAATCTGGAAACGATCTGCCATTAAGCCCTACAAAGAGCATTAGCTTCAATCAATCCAAAGGCTTTAAGAATTTATAAGAAACTCAAGCACAGATTTTTTTTTCCTAAGCGTTTATAAGCTACAGCTAAGAACACTGTACACATCTGAAATGTGGAAGAGAGTAGATCCTAAGTGTTCTCACCACACAAAAAAAGAAATAGAATGGTAACAACATGAGGTTATGATCTGTTGAATAGCTTGATTGTGGTAATCATTTCAAAATTTATATGTATATCAAATCATCACATTCTACACCTTAACTATATGCAATTTTTATTTGTCAATTATGCCTCCATAAGCTGGGGGAAAAGAATGTACACGCCAGCAAGACACCAAGTCACCTATACACAGAAAACGTTCGAGTTTATGTGAATCAGTGCAAGCCAGAGGACCAAACCAGATCTGAAAATTAGCTGTACCCATACAGCAATTTTAAAAATAATCAAGTTTAACACTTGAAATATGAAACTCTGGGAAAAAAGCCAAACAATCACCTGGTATCACTCTCCACCAACGACAAAGCTACGGCTCTCCCTGGCTCCCATGCCCACTTTGTGGCAAACAACTCACCATCTACGTGAAGCTACGCAAGTCTTCGTGATCACAGTGAAGTAAGACACTGTATGATGTAGCCTAGGAAGTGCACATTAATTGCAGCCAATAAAACATAAATATAATATAGACAATAATTATAATGATCTCCGGTAATAATTTTTAAAAAAAACAAGCCCATTAAGGACAACTAAACAAGTTCACGTGTATATAACAACAAATCTTGGGCTATTTTTTTTTTTTAAATACTGCCCATGGCAAATAGATTTATTTCCTTGAAGCGGAAATTAAAAAAAAAAAAAAACAGTTAAGTTCTCAAGAATTTAGTAACTGCACCCTAACCTAAAACTAAACCCAACAGGAAAACTTTTAGGATTCCGTGCGGGAGAGTCAGGCTTAGAAGAACAATGAACTGGGAACTGCAAACCGTTTGACAGCTCGGTTCCCCGCGTCATGATCACCCACACTCCACAGGCACTTAAAAGTTCGTTTCCACAACAAAGGAGACAGGACAGCCCACACTCTGCTGCGGGGCAGACAGGTCTCCCGAGGAGGAAGGCTCTGGCGGGGGCTCGCGTGGATGCAACGACCTGAAAGAGCGGCTTCTGTCTGACAAAGACGCGCCGCGCAGGTTGGCACCTGGACGAAGGAGGGTCCCGGCTTCCCGAGGAACGCAAAGTGTTTTCCTGAAACGCGCGCGCGCGCGCACACATGCACACACATGTACACACGCTAACACACGCAGCCGGCGTGCACTGAACATGCAGCGGTGCGAGCTCAGCCTCCCACACCCGGAGGTGCCTGGCCGTCCTCCCGACCCGTTAGGTCGGCCGTGCCTCCTGTCCATCCCGCCCCTGCGAGCGCCCCGACCCGGGGCCACCGCGCGCCGCCCGCGGTCACCCGAGCCCGGGACGCTCCCCTACGCGGGACGCTTTCCCCACAGCCGCATCCCCGCCGGGGTCCCCGCACTCCCCGCACTCCCCGGCCTCCTTGCCCAGGGTCCCGGCGCCTCCCTCCCCAGCCCCTGCCCGCTACCCCGCGGGCTCCCCCGTCCCTGTCCCCGGTCACAGTCCCCTCCCTCAAACCCGGAGGCCCGAGGCTCCCTCCAACCGCGCGGGCGCCCCCCGACGCTGCGGTCCCTACCCGGTCCCCCCGCCGCGGTGCTCGGCGGCTGCGGGGCGGGAAGCGTGTCCACTGAGGACGCGGCGCCCGGCGCTCCGGCTCCGACCCGGACCAAGCCCGGCTTCCGCCTCGCGCCGGAAGGCGTGGCGAAGGGGACCGGAAGTCCCGCCCCCCGAGGCTGGGGCAGCCCCAGGTGCACAGTCCCTGCGCCGCTCTCTTTGCAGGCATCAGTCCGCCCTGTGCCATCGCGGGGCCAGGCGCCTGCCCTGCTCGCGGCCTGGGGAGAGCAGGATGGATGGCTCAGACGCTGGCCCTGCCCTCCAATCTAGGAGGAAGCTGGCTAATTTTTTTAAAAAATGTATTTTGAGCCCTGACTGGTTTGGCTCAGTGGGTAGAGCGTCGGCCTGCGGACTGGAGGGTCCCGGGTTCGATTCCGGTCAAGGGCATGTTCCTTGGTTGCGGGCACATCCCCGGTGGGGCCTGTGCAGGAGGCAGCTGATCGATGCTTCTCTCTCATCAATGTTTCTATCTCTCTCCCTTCCTCTCTGTAAAAAAAATCAATAAAAAATATATTTAAAACATATGTATTTTTTTATTTCTGAGAGGAAGGGAGAGAGAAACATCAATGATGAGAGAGAATCATGGATTGGCTGCTTCCTGCACGCCCCACATGAGGATGGAGCCCTGTGGAGTCCTACCCTGATCGGGTGCATAGGTTTACGCTGAGCCGTGCTGGCGGGGCTGGAAGCTGACATTTAAACGGAGGTTCCTCACGCCGCTAGGCAGTCCAAGTGCCATGCAGGCATAAGACAAGGTGGTCTTGCTTCATTCCTTAATTCAAGTTTTTGTCACCTACTATATTATCACTCATTTAACCACCAAAGCAGGAGAACTCCTGTGTTATGGAGTGAGGGAGGCACTCAGGGGCAGGGCACCAGGCCCAGAGTAAGTCCAACAGCGGCCTGTCCCTCAGAAAGCTTGGTGTCCTACACAGACAGATGCATGAATGAACAAGCAGGGGCTATGGAAACATCACGCATTGAAGGAACCGCGGCAGGGCTGTAGGGAACAGTGGGGTGTAGGGAACTGGGCAGAGGAAGACCCTCAAGGGATAGCTCTTCAGGGGGAACTAGCACAATGAATGAGTTAAAGGTCACACACAAGGTGGAGAGGGGCATGTAGAGGAGAAGGCCACCAGAGAGCAAGAGCTTGGCTGGATCAGGGAACTGGAAGGACACAGGGTTCATTTAACAAGGCCTGAGGTCATGGAGGCAAGAGCAAGCACAGCGAGAGGACGCGGGACCAGATCAGGAAGACTTTGAGCATTAGATCAAGGAATTTGGACTCTAGACTTCATGCAACAGGAAAGAGGAGGGGGGTTCTCTAGGGGGACAGTGAGTTATGGATTGACTAGGGTGACTGACCTAGTCGTTAAAGGAAAATAAGACTTGAAAGATCTTGGATAGAACATGTTACCCATGAGGGTGAATTCTCAAACCACCATACCCATATGTATGCAAAAGCAATGGATGACCACTACAATCCTATAAAAGCAGGACCACCGAGGCGCGGAACCTTCAAGTTGCCAGTTGGGCAAATCACCCCAATCCACGGAGATGCCAGCTGAAGCCCCAGAGAACCATATAATGGGCCAAGTGCATTGTCAGCTGCCGTAATGAATACTGTTGGCGCTATTGCTATTTCCTTGCTTGTTACTAGTGTTCAATAAATACCTTCTTGCACACCTAGCCCCTTTTTTTCCTTTTTAAAAAAGGAAAACATCAGCGGCAGTTCTATCTGAAACTCTCTCTCTTCCCTTTGCACGTGCTGTGCTTTAGGCATTTGTGGCCAAATAAACCAGTCCATAGCTGGATAAATCGTAACAGCATGTTCCCTGGAATATTAAGAGTTTGCTGGAAAATTACATTAAAGATTGCAAATTGAGTGACAATAAAGATCAACTAGTTGAGAATTAATAATTCCCGCCTCTGCTGCAGAGTACTAATGACCAGGTATGTTCTATGAGGCTCTCAATCTTCTGTGTTTCCAAAATTCCCCTTAGACTAATGTGAAAAATGGCTGTATGTTTAGGGTGGTGTTTTCTTCTTAACAGGAAATGTTTCAATGTAATTGAAATATCTGAAAACAAAACTTTTGCTATTTTGGTCTATTTTTTATTGCAGTCAGATATCTAGAAGACAAAATTGACCATTTTAGACATGTTTAAGTTAATGCCTCTGGTGGCATTAAGTGTATTCATAACGTTGGGTAACCATCACCACCATCTATCCTGGGGACTTTTTCATCTTCCAAACTGAAACTCCACACCCATTAAACAATAATGTCCGATTTCCCCCGTCCCTAAGCCTAATTTTTGTCTAATTTTATAGGTTTGGTACATCCCATAAAAATATTGTCAACCGCCCTGACCAGTTTTGGCTCAGTGGATAGAGTGTTGGCCCGCAGACTCAAGGGTTCCAGGTTCCATTCAGGTCAAGGGCATGTGCCTTGGTTGTGGGCACATCCCCAGTGGGGAGCGTGCAGGAGGCAGCTGATTGATGTTTCTCTCTCACTGATGTTTCTGACTCTCTATCCTTCTCCCTTCCTCTCTGTAAAAAATCAAAAAAAAATATTGTCAACCCAGATTCAAACCCTCTTGAAAAAAACATATTTATAAATAGAACTAAAATAGGACCTTAGTCACCTCTTTTCTCCTGTGGGACGCAGATGGAAACATGGTTTCCACAGGAACACGCTGTTTCACAATCAAATATTTCTTCTTGAGGCCTCTCCACAGCCTACACCAGTGCACATTCCATATGTAAACGAGAAACACAGCGGGGAAACTTGGCATGAGACTCACTAACTGGAAGGTTGGGTGCGTGAGTTCCCAAGGACTTGTATAGCAGTTAATAACTTAAAACGCCAATCCTCGTCTTTCTGCAAAAACAAGGAGCATTCCATGTGTCTGACTGACGCAAAAGCCTCGCTTTGTTGGGAGTCTTGCAAAACCAAGCTAAGCAGAAATGCTTTTGCCAGAGATAGCTTCACCTGCTAAATTCCAACATGACCAGTAAAATAAGAGTTTTCCATTCAATAAACATTTCACTCCATGGTTTGACAACTGAAATAGACACACAGCTCTCCTCCTCACTTGAAAATCTCGTTGTTAGGGGAGTAATAGAATGAATTTGCAGCTCTGAGTCTCAAGGACACAAAGTTCTGTCCTAAGAAGAAATGAACTACAGGCTGGGAAGGTTGAGGCCAAACTTTCCCCGTGAAAACAATGTATACGTTAGAGAGGAACATGCTTTTTCTATAAAAGATCCTGCTTAGTTAGTAAGAAGTTACTTTTGCCTGATAGAGTGTTGGCCTGTGGACTGAAAGGTCCCAGGTTCGATTCCGGTCAAGGGTGTGTACCTTGGTTGCGGGCACATTCCCAGTAGGGGGGTGTGCAGGAGGAGGCTGATCGATGCTTCTCTCTCATCGATGTTTCTGACTCTCTATCCCTCTCCCTTCCTTTCTGTAAAAAATCAATAAAATATATATATATTTTTTAAAAAGAAGTCACTTTTTTATAGCATTCTCTTAAAATAAACTTTTAAAATCAAACAATACAATGCAGGTTGGTTATAACTGCTTTGAATAGACATGACAGGATCATGAGAGTTATTTCTGATTACTCTGTTGTATTTTTTGTCCTGAGGTGGGCCTTCTCCACATTGCAAAGGCCCATGAACCATAAAGATTCCCTGCACACAGAATTGCCAGACAAAATACAGGATGGCAAATTAAACTTAAATTTCAGGTTATTTGTTAGTATGAGTATGTCCCAAACAATGCAAGTACATATATGTTTCAAATATTAAAATCATTCATTCATGATGTGAAATGCCATTTTTTAAAAATTAATAAAAACAATGAACCGTCTTGGCCAAATCAGCCTGAAACAGAAACGATCGGGTTCCCTAGCTAACTTGGTTTTTACCTTCCTTTTCCTGTCTACCCATCGACTAAAGAAAAAGATAAACTTTCTTGCTTTTTTTTGTTTAAGATTCCAAAGTGATCTCAACGGTGGAGGTCGATAAAACACTTTCTACACCTTAGAGAGCATCCCTTTCTCTGAAAAGCTGGACTCCCCTCTGGATTCTCCCAGAATTCCAGGCACCCACAGCCTTTTCCTGTGCTTACTTTATAAATTAAATTTTATCATATATATGTATATGTATATGTGTATATATGTATATGTATGTATATATATATATACACACACACACACACTATACACACACATACACACATATATGTGTATGTGGTTCGGTACTATCTGTGGTCTCAGGCACCCACTGATAGTCTTAGAACGAGTCTCCCGTGGATAAGGGAGGACTACTGCATACCCTATATTTATAAAGTCTTGAAATGTATGGTTCAATGCAGGTCAGTTTATTAAGGGGCAAAGTTTGTGAGACTAGTCTTTCGAAAACAACACTAACCTGGCCAGCATGCCTTGGCAGTTGAGCATCAACCTATGAACCAGGAGGTCACGGTTTGATTCCTGGTCAGGGCACATGCCCGGGTTTCAGGCTCGATCCCCAGTAGGGGGCGTACAGGAGGCAGCCAATCAATGATTCTCTCATCATTGATGTTTCTATTTCTCTCTCTCCCTCTCCCTTCCTCTCTAAAATCAATAGAAATATATTTTTGTAAAAAGAAAAGAACACTTGAAATTTCTCGTCACCTTAGGCTATTTGCAAGGTCTACAGAGAGAAAGATTCAGACCTTTCTTATTTTAGCTAGAGGAATGCCAACCCAACTTTTTCTAAGGCTCCATTTTCTATTATCAAAACATACTTTGAATTAGTCCTTTCTTTTGAGAAATTTAACGCGTAGTTTATACTTCCTTCTCCATGCCCACACCTTCACCACATCATACTTCTTCTTTAAAAAAAAAAAAAAAAATGAGGAAGAAGGAAACATGATCAGAATAAGAAAATCAAATAGTATTTGTTAAGGTATCCTTGGTGCCACCGGTTATGAGTTTCGTTATGAGCTGCAGAGTGCAGTCATGTAATGACCCAGGTTGGTGAAGTATGATCGAGTTACACTCATTCTCGTGTAGAACAGATCTTGAAAAGAACTTAATGGTGCCATTATAATTACTATGGATTAAAATTACTGTGGGATGATGATTGTCCATTAAGTTGACAATGACAGCCTAAGTGCATGAGCACTCTATGGAGATATTTTTACATTTATATATTGAAATGTAAGTATAAGGAATATAGTGCTTTAAAAGGCACGTTGAAAGCCTTCTTGATAATATCTATTATAAACCACCCAACCACTATTTTAATTGCTTTGGATCTAAAAATCCCTGAGTCAAAGGAGAGTAGGCGGAAAGGGAAAACAATAAGGAGAAAGTAAAGGTCCAATTTTCTTTTTTTTTTTAAATGGTATTTTTGTTTTACTCAGCACTGCTGAGTGTGTGCACATTCTTACCGGAGACCACGAAGGGACCTGAGCATTACAGCGTATTTGTGGTCTCCGTGTACAGCCAGACTGAGGGACAGGGGGGCAGCCAGCTGTGGGCCCTAACTTTGGAACCAGATGAAGAACTGGAGTCCTGTCCATCACAGCAGCCTCACAGAGCATCTCAGACAGGAGGAGGGTGTGGGCTGGTGCCTTGCGGAGCAAGGACCCCAGGGCTGCTCCAGATTTTCTATAAAGGAGGGATGTTACGCTGGCAGTGATCCGGTTAGAACAGGGCGAGGAACTGTTCCTGAAATCAATAAAAATATTTAATAAATAAATAAAATCAAGGATAGGAAAGGAGAAAAAAAGAAATATAGAATCTAAAGACATTTTTGTTTCCCTTACTTGACCTTGAATCATCTCACTGTAAATTATGGGAAATACAATGGGTAATTCTTAAAATCAGATAGAGAAAAAAACAATCTCGGTACCTCTACAAAAAAAATATATATATATATATATAATAATAAAAATAAAAATAAAAAAATTAAAAGCATTCTGGAGCCAGGGGAAAGGTTAGTACAATGTTATCTTAACAAATAGCTACACCTAGTGACCAGTTCCCAAAACAACATGGGAGTTTTCAATGAGTCCTCACAGTGGTCAGACAGGTGAGGAAGGGAAGCTGTAACAACGGGCCAGTTCTGCTGGTGGGAGTGATGGTGATTACTCATATTTTTATGGTACTTGATAATGTATAGAACACCCTCCTATACCTGATCTCCTTTGGTAACTGAGATCAATATTGTTGAATAAACTTGAGGCTCAGTAGAGAACAGGGTCTGGCGTGGTTGGACACCTTTTGCTCCGGGTCACAGCAATGGTATATGCAATCAAATGGCTCTCTTCATCCCGCCTCCTTCAGGCTCCACCAAATCCGTACCTGTGACGCTCCTCCCTCTCCCTGTGGGCAGAGTTGCTGTATCTGTGTGTTCAGGATGTGCCCTCTACACGCAACGGACCAAGGGACAAATGGAAGCAGAAGTGCAGCCTCCACTCGCCAGGCCACGCACCCTGGGTGGCACCCTTCCAAGGGTTGTCTTCTCATTCACACAAAGGCCCTGAAGGTGGGGAGGCCCTCCCTGCCACTCCTGCATCTTCCGAAGTTTGAGCCCTTAGCTGCCAGCGGTTCCTGAAGGTCGGGCATGGTCCAGCACATCAGAATCTCCTGGGTCACTCGCACCATGAGAGCCTTGGACCTTTGGTTAAAACCTTGGAATGTAGAGATGGGGGAATCTGTGTTTTCAGCCACCCTCTTGGTCGGTTCTGATGCACGATCAGGTCTGGAATGCACTGTCAGCCATTTCTCACCCCGTTTTCTTCGACTGCTATCTAGCCTTTCGTGCCTGTTAGACTTGCTCCCCTATCTGGAGCATGACCCCCTGAATATGTGGATTCCATCATAGAACACTCGTTATCCACTGAACCCCGAGCATGAAACAGGGGTTCCTAGTGAAGGAACGCAGGGGCTGCAGGGGGTCTAATTTCCCCCAAAGGAGTGGTCCCTCAATATGCAATCAGTCCATGTCCTAAAGGCATCTTGAGCACTCGCTATGGGCTGGCCCTCTGCCCACAGGGAGGGGTGGGCCACAGAGATAAACAGGCAATTGCAGTAGAATGTGTCCGTGCAGGAAGGAGAAGTGAGGGCCTCCGGGAGACAGAAAGCACAGACTGGAAGGCCAGGGGTGCTCA
Source organism: Murina feae (assembly GCA_004026665.1). Taxonomy (NCBI): domain Eukaryota; kingdom Metazoa; phylum Chordata; class Mammalia; order Chiroptera; family Vespertilionidae; genus Murina; species Murina feae. The sequence goes on from PVJC01010515.1 coordinate 36,298, forward strand.
GAGGAGACGGGGTGTAACGGGGGAAGTCATATTCTGGGCACAAGAAACATGTGCATAAGCCTAGAGGTCAGAGGGAACTTCATTTGTTAGGGAGGCTGGGGAGCAGGTTGGGAGGAGGAGGGGAGAGAAATGAGGTTGGAGAGGTAAATGGAAGCCAGTTCATGAAGGGCCTTGGGTCCCATAGCAGGGCAGCCTCAGCCTTGGTGTACATGTAAACAACCCTTCTAAACATATCAGATCTTTCATACAGGGACTTGTTTGGAAAGAAAATGCCCCACCTCAAGGCTCCTGCTCATCACTGAGGGATAAAGGAGGCGTGCTGTCCCAGCAGGAGGCCCTCCAGACCACAGCCCTCACTTCCAGCCCTCATTGCTGGCAGGGGGGTGGGGTGTCAAATAGTAACGTATGTACGTCAGTCAGAGAAAGATAAATATCACATGATCTCACTCACTTACGGAATATAATGAACAACATAAACTGATGAGCAAAAACAGATCCAAAGACAGAGAAGCATCGATCAGACCGTCAAACCTTAGAGGGAAGCCCTGACCGGTTTGGCTCAGTGGATAGAGCATCGGCCTGCAGACTCAAGGGTCCCTGGTTCGATTCTGGTTAAGGGCATGTACCTTGGTTGCGGACACATCCCCAGTGGGGGGGGAGGGGTGCAGGAGGCAGCTGATCGATGTTTCTCTATCATTGATGTTTCTAACTCTCTATCCCTCTCCCTTCCTCTCTGTAAAAAATCAATAAAATATATTTTTTAAAAAACCTTAGAGGGAAGGTAGGGGAGGATGGGGGTAAGGAGGAGAGATCAATCAAAGACTTTGCATGCATGCATATAAGCCTAACCAATGGACACCGACACCAGGGGGGTGAGGGCATGAGTAGTGGGGGGTTGGGGAGGGTAGTGGGGGGTTGGGGAGGGTAGTGGAGGGATAAGGATACATATGTAATATCTTATTCAATAAAGAAATAAAAAAATAGTAACATATAGTCTTGGCTGTGGGGTAAGGAGGATACAGAGAACTTCAGTGAAATGCTTTTTCTGGGACTTGGAGGTGCTGAGCAATAGAATCTTGGCACAGGCTCAAGAATACCAGATGCGGGACAACTGGGAAAATCTCGATTGGGCTCTGCAGAGGGAGATGTTACTGTTAAATGTGTTAAATATTACAATTAGGTAGGAGAATAGCCTTATTCTTAGGAGACAGCGGCTGAGGTGTAAATTGCCGTGATGTCTACAACTTAATTAGTAGGTCAGGAGATATAGATATCTTTATATATCTATATCTATACCTATACCTATCTATCTACACATGGATAGATAGATAGGTAGATAGATAGATAGATAGATAGATAGATAGATAGATAGATGAGAAAAAGCAATCACATGGCAAAATGTAACCAGTCGGTGAACCAAGATAGATAAAGGCTATATAAATGCTTATTGTGCTATTCTTTGAGTTTCTCTGTAGGTTTGATCTATTTCTAAATTAAAAGCTGGGACAAGACAGAAAAAGACTACCAGGTACCTGGCACAAGTCAGTTCTCAGACCTCAGGTTCCCATTTCTCTGAGATGAGGCTCTCTATGGGGCCTCCACATGCTATACTGATGGCTTCCTCACTTCAAGCATCTTCGAGGTTCCCCGAGTGCATAATTCTTGAAACCCTGTTTTGAAGTTACAAAAGCATCATCCTTCAACATCAAAAGGCATGTGCCGACAGACGAAGAAACTGTTGTTGTGTTGTTTGCACACTCGGCAGGATTCTGCTGCTTCCCTGTGTCGGAGCATGACTTACAGAACCAATCTAGCCAGCCTTCCCTTTGACGACACACACAGGAATTGCTTCAGTCTTTAGGTTTTACCTTCCTTGGGATTTTGCCTCTGAACTACCATCCAAAACACTGAATTCTCACGCCAGGCTCTCGTGACGGATGCTGCCTTAAATAATTCACAACACAACTCCATCATCGGCCGCCACGACAGTCCTCGCTCCAGAGACTTAGCCAATCAATGTCTTTTCAGGCCATTGCACGGGGGCCCGAGAAAGGGAGCAAGGGTGCTTTTTGCAAGAAGAGGAAGTACGTGATTTATAACTGGTGATGTAGTAAGTGGCATGGGGATGGGAGGGATTGGGGAAGGAAAGCTATCTGCTGGAACACATTTTCTCTGAGCTTCAACAGCTGCCATGTGATACACACTGTTCAGGGAAGTGATTATCCAGGAAAACTCTGCCTGATCATAAACCCTTCAGTCTACGCGTCCTCTGCCATCTATTTGCTTTATGAGCACGTGTGACAATGTCCCTGAAGAAACACAGCAGACGATCCCTTCTTTTAGCAAGATTTTACCACCCATACTTCACTCCTGTTGCGTCCATGGGATGGAAACCCTTGTCCGTTTCAGTGCCCTGAAAGAGACCAGTGTTCCTCAAACTTTTTTAACCTTGGCCCAGAGAAAGAAAGGTATTTACCATGGAGATCCAGTGTACGTACTTCGCTAGCAAACTGTGTCTTGTGTATTCTTCAGCCGAGAGGTGGGACAGAGCACTGAAAATCAGAGCTGACATCACCCGCACGCTGATTGAACGAAAGTTCCTATTTGGAATGGCAGAGCTGTGAGTCATGGAAGGTGCCGAGGCCATGGAGTCCCACCTCCTGGTTCTCCAAAAAGATCGGGAGGGCCTGGCTGGCGCGGCTCAGTGGTTGAGCGTCGACCTAGGAACCAGGAGGTCACGGTTGGGTTCCTGGTCAGGGCACGTGCCCAGGTTGCGGGCTCGATCCCCAGTGAGGGGGCTTGCAGGAGGCAGCCAGTCAATGATTCTCTCTCATCTTTGATGTTTCTATCTCTCTCCCCCTCTCTCTTCCTTTATGAAATAAATAAAAATATCCTGAAAACAAAGCACACACGCACACACACACACACACACACACAAAACCAAACCAAAAAGATCAGGAGTATCAGAGGGCAGGGAGTATCTTTTGAATCTTTGTGTCTCCAAGACCCAGTGGACTGCCTGCCTGGCCGTAGTTGTCAGGCAGCTAGCATTCAGTAGAAGGCGAGAAGGGAGGGGGGATGGGAAGGTGGCGGGTGGGAGGAAGCAGGAAAAGAAGGCTTAGCGCTGTGAAACGATTTTGGCCAAAACTGACCTCACACCCCAGCTCTCCTCTTTCCCAGTCCAGCTCTGTCTCCACCAGATTGTTCGCATTTTGAGCATTACGGATGGAGTCCAAAATGCCATCCATCTTCCTGACACCGATGGCAATTCCACTCTGAAAGCGGTCGCTCTGCTTCGCTGCAGCTGTTGCTTCCACAGTACCTGAATGCCAGCGCTCCAGCTGTCTTGAGGGAGAGGCCCAGTTTGCAGGAAAACAAGACAAAAATCCTTCGCTGCCTTAATTCTAGTGGGAATTTAATTTAATTAGCGTCTGATTTACACAGTGCACTCCTGACAGCTGTGTTTGTGGAGCATCATGGAAGCAAGAAATTACCATCCATTGAAACTGGCATCAAAGCCCATTTATCTTCCTGCTCCATCTCCCCAGCCCCCAGCTTTGGGGACTTCTGCGTGTTGATTGCACACTGCAGAGGGGGGGCGGGTTACCGTAAATTAACGCTCCGGTAAGTGCACCCGGACTTGTGGAGGGTTTCGTGCAGGCTTGTCCCAGAGCCTTTCACAAGATGAATCTGAAAATGAGGTCTTGGAGGTGTGATCAAAGGACAGGTGTTTTTTTTTTAATGGGTTTCAAGGAACATGAAGGCTCTCAGATGACAGGCTCTTACCACCGGGGCCAACCAACGGAGCAATCGCAGCACCAACAGCGTTTGGGGCCTGCACAGCGCTCTCTGCTCAGGAAGGGGGTTGGGGGTGGGGGTGGGGTGGGGAGTCTGTGATGGACTGTCCACTGGCATCTCTCCATGAGCACACGAAGCTGTACTGGGGGAGCCAGGGGAATGGGTGTGGGATCTTACCCCTGTTTTATATGCTCCAGTGTCTGAACAGAATTGTTCAATGAGTGAACAAATGAATGGGTTCAGACTGAGCGTTTAAGCCTAGTCCAGCCATTCACTATTGCTCCTGTCCAACCAATACATTATCTGAAGAATGACAGGCAGGAGTTTAAAAATCACTATAATACTGGCAGGGGCCATATGTGATAAGGGAGGTGCCCATCTAAATGAGAATGCTGGGGGGGGCAAGGGTCTGTTTCAAAGAAGGAGGTGGGGAGAGCTGGGCCTTGAATGATACAAATGTTTTATTGGAGATACGCGTTTCAATAACAAGAGAGAAGAGGCGGGAAACCTAAAGAGAAAAGATTATTTCCCATAGATAAAAAAGCATGAGATAAGATGTTTTTAAGGAGCAGGGAGGTTGACTCATAGACATAAGAAAGGTAGAATAAACTAGACCAGGGATGACCTTGAAGAATTTTGAATTTTGTTCCATCACAATATGGGAGCTTTGAAGATTTCTGAGAAGGGAGGTGACCTGATTAGCTGCACGGTTTAAAAGAAAAATCTCTGGCACCAAAGTCAAGAGAAGACAGAGGCCCAGGACAGACAAGCAGAGAGAGGGGGCCTTTTCATGACCTCACGAGAGACTTTGAGTGTTTCCACCAGAAAAGCAATAATCAAGAAATAGGTCCACACCCTCGCTGATTTGGCTCAGTGGAGAGAGCCTCAGACTGAAGGGCTCCAGGTTGGATTCTGGTCAAGGGTACGTATCTCGGTTGCAGGTTCGAGCCCTGGCACACGTGGGAGGCAACCAAGCAATGTTTCTCTCTCTTTGTCTCTCTCCCTCCCTTCCACTCTCTCTAAAAATCAACGGGAGCCCTAATCAGTTTGGCTCAGTGGATAGAGCATCGGCCCGTGGACTGAAAGGTCCCAGGTTGGGTTCCGGTCAAGGGCATGTACCTTGGTTGTCTGCACGCAGTAGGTGGTGTGTGGGAGATGGCTGACTGATGTTTCTCTCCCATCAATGTTTCTGACTCTCTATCCCTCTCCCTTCCTCTCTGTAAAAAATCAATAAAAAAAAATCTATTTTTTTTAAAAAAGAACTCCTATTAAAAAAAAAATCAATGGGAAAATACCCTCGGGTGCAGATTAACAAAAATAAAAAATAAAAAAGAAAGAAAGAATAGGTCCTCCAGGAAGCCTGGAAGCAGGGTTGCAGGCCTGGAAATGGATTTCAGAGATAACAGAACAGATGCATTGTGGGAATTTGGCAATGGATAGACTGACATCTTAGGGTCACGGTTGCCCTGAAAGTCCTGGCTTGATTTTCTAGCTTGGCTGACAGTAGGAATGGCGGTGCCATTAAGAAGAGAGAGAAGAGCTTAAAGAAGATGTGGATTAAAAAAAAACGCACACACACAAAAACGTTCCCCACTTTCCCATGTCATTGACATGTGCCAGGTGTCCCTTTTCTTAGTACCATTCCAGCCTGATAGACTCAGAAGACCCTTTAAGATGATCTGGTTCAGGGTTTCTCGAAGGAAGCTCCCCGGATTTGCTGCTTACTGAGGTGCTCGGTGCACCAGCAATTTTATAAGCAAATGCGTTGGAAAATCCTGAATCCATTAGATCTGCCTCTTGGAGTTTAACAATGCACATTAGCATATTAAACACCTGGGAGAGACCCGCAGCCAGGAAACCATTCTCCTTTTGTATAACTGAATTCCTCCGAAAAATTAAATTTCTCAGGCCACTTGGAAATATGGACATGAATACTATTCAGGACAGACTTGGGGAAAAGCTCCTTTAGTCCAAACTCCTCATTCCACAGATTAGAAAACGAAGCCCAGGGATAGTAAACGACTTTCCCAAAGTCACAGAACTCGCCGGAGGCCGAGCCAGGGCCAGAACCTCATGTGCACAACTCCCTGTTCAGTGTTCTTCCTACTTCCACAGGTTTCTGGAGACGGTTTGTGTCTCTTTCCTAAACGAGAATCAGCCGGAGGGTGGAAGACTCCATTTGTCCTGTTCAGTAAGTCCTCAGTCAGCATCATGGACAAGTTCCCAGAATCTGCAATGTTAACACCTTGCGGACCAGTAGTTTTATTGCTGGCTTTCCCCAGTGGCCGGATAAGTTTCTACTGAACGAGTACAAAAAAGTGTTACATAAATGTTAAAGGCACGCTTTAAAATTAAATACCCATTGCATTTTGAAGTTATTTATTGCACGTTCTTACAAGCTAATATTTGTAAAACACTGTGCAACATGAAGCGAGAGTTCTCGTCATCCGTCCGCAATGTGCTAAGAGAAAGAAGCATATGGACACCAATGTGATCACGGGCGGAGTGATATAAGCAAGTGCGACGTTCCTACAGGTTATTTCTGGTCACAAAAACATCACCAAGTTTCTAAATAAAACCCCAAGCCCTGACCCACGTGGTTCAGTGGATAGAGCATCAGCCTGCGGACTGAAGGATCCCAGGTTCCATTCCGGTCAAGGGCATGGACCTTGGTTGTGGGCACATCCCCAGTGGGGAGTGCGCAGGAGGCAGCTGATCGATGTTTCTCTCTCATCGATGTTTCTAACTCTCTATTCCTCTCCCTTCCTCTCTGTAAAAAATCAATAAAATATATTTAATAAATAAATAAATAAATAAAACCCCAAACACTCCCCTTCTGAAAGCACTGGGGTATCAGTTATACATCCAGAAAGATGCATCAAAACAGGATCATCCATTTCTATCCTGCTTACCAGTCTCTCGTGGCTAGAGCCTCTCCCGGCTATGGATACTCCCCACCCAAATTAAATTCAGAATGACAGAGCCAGGTAGGTCCCTGTCCCCTTGTCCCCAACATACATGGGATCATACAAGGAGGATTTTCTCTCAAGAGCTTTTCCCATCTTGCCCTCTTTTGCCTGAGAATCGGACCACTGTGTTTGCTAGCTCTTTGTGGCAAACCCACCTGAGGTGCCCGAGAATAAGAATGGTTAAAGATGTGGGTCATGCCCTAAACGGTTTGGCTCAGCGGATAGAGCGTTGGCCTACGGACTGAAGGGTCCCAGGTTCCATTCCAGTCAAGGGCATGTACCTTGGCTGTGGGCACATCCCCAGTGGGATCCCCAGGAGGCAGCTGATTGATGTTTCTCTCTCATCGATGTTTCTAACTCTCTATCCCTCTCCCTTCCTCTCTGCAAAAAACCAATAAAATATATTTTAGAAAAAAAAAGATGTGGGTCGTTTCATTTTGCTGTAGGTGTGAGAAATAATTGCATCTTGTGGCCGCAGCCAGTGCCATTTGTTAGAGGGTGGAAACT
>PVJC01010516.1:0-43476 GCA_004026665.1 Murina feae
GTATATTTTGAATTACTCTGATTATGTTCTCATCTTTTACTTTACATTTAAATTACCATTTATTTATGAGAATAAACTGAATCTGCCTTAGATAACAAATAGATCTTGAATTAGAAATTAAGATTTTGAGCAAAAGGTTACACGTAGCACTTTAAAAAATATAATGGTATTTAATTTTGCTCTATGTTGTGAGACCTTGAGAATGAAGTTATAAAAATATCATTTAAACATGTTCTTTCTGCCCTTTAGTACCATGAAACACATTTATACTATTATCATAAGCATATAACCATTGTAACTTACAGTTATAATAAGCCTTACTCATGGTGCAAACTTTGGCCCTTATGAGGTTAAGTTTGGTCTATTTTATAGCTTTGTTTCTTAGAATGTTTTCGGAAAGACTTAGAAAGAGATATTTTCTGTGAGGTAAGACCATTTTACTAGACAATTTTATCTTTTTATATTCTAGCATTTTTTAAAGACAAATAAAGCCAGGAAACCTAAATAGTAAATGATAGGATTATTATAAATTTATAATTTTAATAGTTTTTTATATGGCAAACTTTTATAATATTTCTAATACTAACTTAACAGATGGCGCTGCTTTCATAAAATGCTAGCATCACCATAGAAATTAATAGTTTTAATTAACATTAATTTATCTGAATTATAGAAGTAGAATGTTTTAATACCAGGGTTAATTTAATTTTTATATAAAATACGGAAAACGTTAATATATATAGCATATATTATTATTATCTGTATCTTATATGTATATGTTACGTACATCATATAATAATATACAGTATCATTTTAACACAAAACAGTTGCTGTACAACCTGGCTCCTCGAAGAATGTCCTGGTATAAGGAGTCATTCTCCTGGCTGACAAGTCTCATAATAAGAATCTCCTTCACTTGCTCTAACAAGCAAACTCCCTGTTTCCCAAGAACATTCTTTTAGAGACTCTTGAATGTGTATCTGACTTGAAAGGATGGCCTATCTCCATTGCCATTTTCTCCTTTTATTTTCAGTACTTGGAATTCAGCTCAGGTCCAGACCAAAGACGCTATTCTACCCGAAAGTGCTGCAGCTGGGTGCCTCCAGGGCCGCTCTATTCACAGCGAGGGAAGGCGTGGCTGACGCTCACAAGATGAGTTTAAAAGGAAAATCAATACTGCTTCCTCGTGCTCATGAAATCTTGCTCTAGCCTGGCCAGGATCCAGAGAAGAGGCTCAAGTGGAAAAAACTTGGCTGCCAGTGAGAGCGATACTCAGAGATGCATACCGGGTTATTTGGGCTTTTGCCAGCGAATACATCACTGTAAGCTGGAGGCAGCACGGCTTCCCTCCAACCACCCAGGTTGAGTGAAAAATATAAATATTGGAAAACAATAGACTAAAGGTTTGTGTCATTTACCCATGTCTTTTGCCTACTTATGAACTGAATTATGTTTTCAGATGTTAACAGTTTTCATAAATATGTGTACACATAAAAGATAAAAACTAATAAATCACCCTTATATCAATATCAGAAACTAATGGTGAGTTTTATCAGACTATTTTGGTGTGAATTATCTGGATTCTCCTCAGTAGTATGTTTTCCTCTTCCCTTTTTACATAACCTATGTAATCAAAATTCAAATGCAGATATTCTGTCAATTTCATAGAAATATATATTGTTTTCTCTGTATATTTGTATAGCCATTCTAAGAAAAAAGTACCTAGTGCCAAACAGAATAAAAAAGATGCATAAAATTATATCACTATCAGGTAAAAATTTGACTGATACGCAAACATTTTTATCAAGCTGTGCCCTTCTTTTGTCTTTCTACAAAAAATGCCTATTATGTGCCAGAAGTTTAAAATACTAAAGAGAAATGTCACAAACAAGAAAAAGACCATTCCATCTTTCACGGAGACTGAGTCAAACAGAGGGAGCTAACCAATGTTAATGTAACCCAGGTAAATGCATTTCTAAATGAACAAAAATAGTGACCAGAGGGTTCTTTTATCCTAATGCAACTCTTTCTCCACTAACATAATTCCCCACCAAGTTGAGAATCACATAAATATGTTAAAATATTTTACTCAAATCATTTTGGTAATATTGATTCAAATGATGATGTCATTACTTTCTGGGGTGAAAATACACATGGATTCCTAATATGTTCCACATTTTTACCATTACAAATAAGCATAAATATCCATACTCACAAAAATTTAATCCACATTGTTAAGAATTAAGATTATAAAAGTTTTACATGATATAGTCAGTCAATATAGCTCTAATAAATATTGCATATTTTATACAAACAATTTAAACATTAAACATCACCTTCAGAATTCTAAATATAAATTCAAATAACTTTAAATTAAAATACCTAAGTAAAAAATTTTCTTCTTCTTTTTTTATAATGAGTATGTTTTTAGTGCTTTTAGAGAGAGAGGAAGAGAAAGAGAGTGAGAACATGAGAGCGAGAGAGAGAGAGAGAGAGAGAGAGAGAGAGAGAGAGAGAGAGAGAAAGAGATGGATGTGCAAAAGAAACGCTGATTGGTTGTCTCCAAGTGTGCCCACTGGGAACCAAACCAGCAACCTTTTGGTGTTTAGAGCAATACTCCAAATAATATATTATCATTTATTAGACTTCAAAATTAACTTCAACTTTCTAATTCATTTTTTGAATATATCACTGAGTTAATATAGCAAAGGATATTCCTCTTTAGTAGAGTATTATAATTTTTAACATACAAAGAATTGCTGTTGACTTTTTGTTTAGTGGTTATTCTTTTCACTTTTGTCTTATTATTTTGAACAACTGTAAAACACAGATAATTACCTTTTAAAGTGAAAACCAATTTTAATGTTTTATACTAAAGACTGCTTTACAGAGTAAATAGCTCTATATAATATAGAATATTTCAAATAAATCATAAGTCTTTGAATTTATACATATGAAGAGCAGTTATAGGGACCAAATTAGATGTCACACTGTGCTAAATATATAAGAAAAAAAAATCTCTGTGCAGATGGTGAAAATCAAATCCATTCTCAACTTCATAAACCATGTCTATATGATGAAAAATATCAGTTCAACAAACCATCCATATGCCATACCCATCCATCCTAAAACCAAATGAAAAAAAATGTAAATAACTTGTGGCTAATTGTAAGAAATCTTTTGACTTTTTAAAAATTATAAACAATAGATATAACCCCATTCAGTAATTCATTGATAAGCCCATTGTTATAGTTACTATTAAGATGAATATGGTATTAAGTTGAATGAATATGTCATATTTTTTAGCTTATATTTTTAAAGTGAGGTAATTAATTTAAAAAGAAGAAAATACATAGTGTTAGGTCTAATCAAATAATTGAATCAACACCCCCTCACCTGGGAACTGACCTTTAGACCACTTAGCAACCTGCATTCCCTTTTGCTTAGATCACAGTTCACTTGGTAAGACCAGATTCCACTCGCTAAGACCATTATCTTTCCCCTTTGGACCCACCCAGAGAATTCTCTGCCCAGAAAAAGCCCATCTAGAGTCCTTTAAAATCTCTGACTGCCTGTCCCTGGGTGTTGGCAACATTTTGGGGCTCAGCCCATCTGGTTTTCTAGATGACCTAATAAATTCATGATTCTTTACCACTTTAGCCTCATGTGTACTCCTTTGGTGACTCTAACATATAGCCCAATTGTTTGTGGCCTAAGTTACTTTAATTAATTAACATATGTGAAATCATTTCCAAATACTAGTAAACAGTTGAGAAAAGTAGAATATAAAATATTTTTATAATGAGATTATCTTGGGAAAATAATATATTTAGTAAAAGTTTTGATGCATATTCTTATGCCTGGCTCGGAATCAGACTCAAACTACAGGTAAGTTGCTAGATGACCTTGGATAAATCAATGGACATATCAATTTGTCAGACTTGTTTTCTTCATGAAGAAAAAAACTGACACGTTGGTTTCAAGGCCTCTTCTTGTTTCAAAAGTTGTTATCTAAACTAATAAAAGAGTAATATTAAAATTAACCGTTTCTTCGGGATGGCCTAAGCCACGCCCTACAGCCAATCAGAGTGACTGTATGCAAATTAGCCCAGCCAAGATGCGGAGGCTGCAGCCTTGGGCTCCGCCATCTTGGGAGCCTGGGTCCTGGGAAGGTATCAGGCGCCCTGGGCCGCCAGATGCCTTCCCCGGCGGAGAAGCCTTCTGGAGAAGCGGGGACCAGCCTGGCGGGACCCAGTTGCCCCCTGCTGGGAGGCCGATTCGGTGGCCAGCGCCACTGGAATGGCCTTCCGGGGGAAGCGGGACCCTGCAGCCCCCTGCTGGGAGGCCGATCAGGACAGACGGCCTTCTGGGGGAAGCGGGACCATGCAGCCCCCTGCTGGGAGGCCGATCTGGTGGCCAGTGCCACCGGAACAGCCTTCCGGGGGAAGCGGGACCCTGCAGCCCCCTGCTGGGAGGCCGATTCGGTGGCCAGTGCCACCAGAACGGCCTTCCGAGGGAAGCGGGACACCGCAGCCCTCTGCTGGGAGGCCGATCTGATGGCCAGCAACACTGGAATGGCCTCCCAGGTGGAGAAGCCTGGGGGGTGGGGGGACCCCATGCCCCCTCCTGAGAAGCCTATGGGGTGGCCAGCGCCACTCCATTGTTTCTCAGGCAATGGCCCAGAGGGTCAGTGGGAGCTGTGGCCGGCCTGAAAACTGCCCTTGGCCCCTCATCCAGGCTTGCCACACCCTCTGGGGTGAGGATCTCCACTGGGGTGCTTGACCAGCCTGCAAACAGACATTGGCCCCTCACCCAGGCTGGCCAGGCACCAGCAGGTGGCCATCCCCAGAGGGGTCCCAAGCTGTGAGAGGGCACAGGCCGGGCTGAGGGTCCCCCCTCCCCCACCACCCCAGTGCACAAACTTTTGTGCACCGGGCCCCTAGTAAAATCTATAATAATAAAAGCATAATATGCAAATCAACTAAACAACCGAACAGCAGAATGATCATTCAGATGACCAAGCTATGACACACATGGGTTCCAGTCCAGCCAAGGTGGGTGTGATGCAATTGGTTGGGGGGCGCCTGCCATCGCCCCACAATCATTTACAGAGGGAGGCCACACCCACCCGGCTGGGGCTCAGCAATCAATCGTAGCACAGAGGCAACAGAGGGAGGCCTCACCCACCCACCACAGTGCCACAGCTGGCCAGGTGGGCAAGGCCTCCATCTCCTGGGCCATCCTTTATAGAGCCCCATGATCCATCGCCCCACAGAGGGAAGCTCAGACCAGTCAAGCAATTGTACCCCATGCCTGTCACCCGCAGAGGGAGGTGAACGGTGGCAGGGGAGGGAGGGTCAGCACTGCACAGAGGGCAAGCAGTGGCTGGGGAGGAGGGGGCAGGACCAGCTGCTGGCAGCCATGGGAAATAAAGCCCTGATAGGCCCTGATTGCTGGCCAGGCCTAGGGACCCTACCCGAGGGGTTCCAAATTGCGAGAGGGAACCCCGCCCCCTCATGAATTTTGTGCACCAGGCCTCTAGTACTGTATATGATACATTAGAGCAATGTCTAAATAAAAAAGATGGCTGCAAGTTTATAACAAATATAATAGCTTCATGTAACTTAATATTTAAATATGATTGAAATTAAGCAATAGGATATAAGGGAGTTTGGGGGGCTGGGTGGAGAAGGTGAAGGGATTGAGCAAAACAGAGAGAAAAAAAGAGAAAAAGACTCATGGACATAGACAACAGTGTGGTGACTGCAAGAGAGGGCGGAGGTGGAGGAGAGGGTATAGTGGGAGTTAAATGGTGATGTATGGAGACTTGACTTGGGTTGGTTAACACACAATACTGTGTACAGATTATGGTTGTGGAATTGTGCACCTGAAAACTGTATAATTTTGTTAACCAGTGTCACCCAAATGAATTCAACAAAAAGGAAGAAATAGAATAAAAAATATTAGAGGAAAAACAAAAAACAAAAAAAGTAAGTCTAGAGGTTATGCCTATATTCAAGTGGAATTCTTTTTTTATTTTATTTTTGCTATACTGTTTAAATTAAATTTATTGGTTAATTAAATTATATTGGTTTCAAAGTTACAAGTCTATGAACATCATCTGTATATTGGATTGTGTGTTTACCATTCAAAGTCAAATCTCCTTCGGTCACCATATATTTGACCCCCTCTACTTTTTTCTGCCTCCCCACCCCTCTTCCCTTTGTCAACCACCATATTGTTATTCAATGTTTTTGTTCATGCCTTCTCTGCCCTCTATGTATTGGTTTCACATAAACCTTACATGGATTCTCCTCACATGACTGTCCCACTAAGGTTCACTTTTTATGCTGTGAAGTTAAATTGGTTTTGACAACTACATGTTGATATGTATCCACAGATACAATATTGTACAGAATAGATTCACTGCCCTATTCTGTTCTTGTGTTTTACTTATTCAACCCTCCCCATCTGCCCCAATTCTGTAGAAACCACTGATATTTTATCTCCAAAGATTTACCATTTCCAGAATGCTATAATGCCATATATATATATATATATATATATATATTTTTTTTTTTTTTTCACACATTAGTAGCCCATTGCAGGAAGATTACTGCAAGGATAGGGCTTCCTGAGCCAGAGCAAAGCAGAGAAGGGAGCGAAGCCCATCTCAGCTCCCTCCCAACTCTGCCACATTGGCTCCCGTCTCTGCTGCCTCAGCTCCTTCCTTCCCTTTTCCCTCCCTTCTTCACCATCTCTGCTGCCTCAGCTTCGTTCCCTTCTCCACTCCTTGGCTCCCTTCTGCAGCACTTGGCTTCCTTCTACACTATCTTTAGTCTTTTCTCGCCTGTGTATGCAAATTAACCGCCAACTTTGATGGGTTAATTTGCATAGTCACTCTGATTGGTTGATGGGCTTGGCTTGGCTGGTGAGTGTGGCTTAGGTGTAATGGAGTGAGGGTTAATTTGCATATTACTCTTATATATATATATAAATACACACACACACACACACACACACACACTAGAGGCCCAGTGCACGAAATTCGTACATGGAGTGAAGGTGGGGGTGGGGGTGGTGTCCCTCAGCCCAACCTGCACCCTTTCCAATCTGGGTCCCCTTTAGGGATGTCCAACTGCCCATTTAGGCCCAATCCCAACCTCTTGCCTGCCTATTGCCCCTAACCACTCCTCTGCCAGCCTGATCAATGCCTAACTGCTCTTGTGCCAGCCTGATTGCCCCTAACTGCCCTCCCCCTGCCAGGATGGCCCCCCCAACTATCCTCCCCTACAGGCCTGGGTCCCCCCAGCTGCCCTCCCCTGTAGGCCTGGGTCCCCCCAACTGCCCTCCCCTGCAGACCTGGGTCCCTCCTAACTGCCTTCCCTTACTGGCCATCTTGTGGCAGCCATCTTTGACCACATGTGGACAGCCATCTTTGACCACAGTCATCTTTGACCACAGCCATCTTGTGATGGTTAATTTGCATATTACTCTTTTATTAGATAGGATATATATAGTTGTAATTATACAATATGTGGCCTTTTCAAACTGGCTTATTTCACTTAGTAATATGCATATAAGAGTCATTAACACATTCTCAATGGCTTATTACCTCATCCTTTTATCACTGAAAATATTTCATCATTTGCATGTATCACTGTTTATCTATTCCCTTCTTTTGAAGGACATCTTGTTTCCTTCCTGTTTTTGGCAAAAAATGCAGTTATAAATATTGATATGCAGGGTTTTGTGTGGATAATTTTTTTTCAAATATTTGAGTAAATAAAAGCAAAATTATTTAGCACTGGAAGAAATGGCAAATTGTATTTATTGGGCATGGGAAATTGTATTATGAATGGGTATTGGGTTTTGTCAAATTCTTTTTCTGCATCAATTGATATGATTATATTATTTTTATCATATTGCATGTCTACATTAGTTTTTGAATGTTGAACTAGCATTGCATATCTAGAATAAGTCCCACTTGATTGCATTGTACAATTCTTTTGAGACATTCTGGTTTTGACTTGATAATATTTACTGGAGATTTTTGCAAATGTGTTCATGAATGATACTGGTCTGTCATTGTCCTTTCTTGTAATGTCATTGATTTTGTTATTTTGGTAATGCTGGCTTCATGGAATTCGTTAGGAAGTAGTCTTCTGCAGGACAAAGGTTATGTTCTGAGTTAAATCAACATAAAGATGAGGATGAGGGATAGGTCTATCTCCTGGATATCACTGGTGTTTGTTATAATTATATCAGGTCACTATCCTGATGAACTATTTTTTTTCTGTCACTAACTAACATGGACTAAATCTTCTCTTTTTCTGTTTTAACTTGTTCAGAGGCAAAGGTCAACAAAATCATAGCCTCCAGTAGATATTAGTCATGTAACTGTGTTTAGTAACTTTATTTTAATTTTCTCCACAACCTATCAAATTATACAATGACAATCTTAGTTCATTGTATTGTGATTTTGAAGAAAGTTGCCTTCATTGTCATTTTAATGACATATTTGTGAAGAAAAAATAATCTGTTTGTGTTCCCCCCTTATAACTAGGATTTATTTGTTCTTAAGCTTTTGAATGCCTTCTTCAAGAATGCAATAAGCTATATCAGTAAGGATAATGAAAAGCTGGTAATAACCAAATATCTAATAATAAGAAACATATTAAGTATCTTTATCTGCACATACTTTTGAATTATATTTCCACAAAAGATTTTTTATGAAAAGTTTATTTTAAAAGTTAAAAAAAGCTAGTTAAGTTGTGAAGTACAAAAGAATCAGAATGCAAAATGTTAACTTAAATAGTTCACAACCTTTAAAAATGCATAAAAATTGGAATTAGGAG
This sequence comes from Murina feae, assembly GCA_004026665.1. Lineage (NCBI taxonomy): Eukaryota > Metazoa > Chordata > Mammalia > Chiroptera > Vespertilionidae > Murina > Murina feae. The sequence goes on from PVJC01010516.1 coordinate 8,859, forward strand.
TGCTTTATTTTTCCTTCTATTTTTATTTTATAATATTTTAAAACTGACATATTATTCATACACTTAGGAAATATAAACTTTTTACTTAGCATGAGTACAATGAGTTCCCCAGTTCTTTAACCATAACTATTAAAGCTGATTGAAGAAACGGGAAGATTTTCAGAAAGTTATCCTGAAGTAATATCCAGATTATATACTCTGAGTGGCCAGATTATTATGACCACCTGATGTTTGTAGGCAAATTAGCTATAATTTCACGCTGAAGTTTCTAGAGGGCCAGACCATTATAAATAGGGAAGCAGGTTGTTTACCATGACAGAAGTGATTTTTTTCTGAAGATATGGGTAAACAACGTGATTTAACAGCTTTTGAACGTGGGATAGATATATATACTGAGTAGCCAGATTATTATGACCACCCCATCAGTTGGGCCACCTTTTGCTTTCAATACTGCAGTGATTCTTCTTGGCATTGACTCCATGAGATGTTGAAAGGTGATGCGAGGAATATGACACCATGCCTGATGAATAGCACTGTCCAGTTCTGTGCGATCTGATGGTCGTAGAATGAGCTGCCTGATGGCTCTTTTAATTTTGTCCCACAAATGCTCAATTGGATTGAGATCTGGTTATTGTAGGGGGCCAACTAAGCAAGGTAAAGTCTCCCCATGTTCTTGAAACCACTCCTGCACAATACGAACACCATGGCATGGCATATTGTCTTGTTGGAAAAAGCCATCTTCATTGGGATAAGCCATCTCCATTGGGATACACCATCAACATGATAGGATGAACTTGACCAGCAATGATACTTAGGTATGTTGAGCTATTCAGACATTGTTCCACATGAATTAAAGGGCCCAAATCATGACAGGAAAACATGCCCAAACCATCACACTGCCCCCACCAGCTTGAAGGGTTGTGCTCATGCATGTGGGGTGCATGTTTTTATGCTGTTTCCACCAAATTCTCACTCTGCCATCAGCATGATGCATCTGGAAACGTGATTCATCGGACCACATGACTTTTTTCCAATGCTCAACTGTCCAATCCTTGTGTTCATGTGCAAATTGGAGATGTTTTATCTTGGTAACTGCAGACAGCAAAGATATTCGAACAGGCCTTCAGCTTCCATATCCCATACAATGCAGTGTATGGCTAATTTGCCTACAAACATCAGGTGGTCATAATAATCTGGCCACTCAGTATATATATATCCCATGTTCAAAGACTGTTAAATCATGTTGTTTACCAATATCTTCAGAAAAAAATCACTTCCACTGTCATGGTAAACAACCTGCTTCCCTATTTATAATGGTCTGGCCCTCTAGCAACTTCAGCGCAAAATTATAGTTGTCCACTCAGTGTATGTACACATAGTATAAATTAAATTGTAGAGCTAGAATTAATTTTCAAACATACAGTTTTAAAACGGACTTCAGTCTATTCCTATTTATAGAGAGAACATGGACAAGATCACGAATATGAATATACTAAGAGACTGATTTTTTCTAAAGCTCTGAAACAACTTCCTTGCCAAAAATAGAAAGCACCACCTGATTTGCATAGCAAGGTTTGGCGGTTCTTTAACAGATGTCTTCCTTAAGGCTGGTTTGGAGTTCTTTTGAAACACTGACCAGCCTCTACGAAAGTGTTCTGGCAGTTTCGGAGATCCTATCATGCAACTTGAGGAGTGTATGTCAAGAAACTCCATGCTTCTAACAATTCAACTTTGCAGTCTTGGGAAAACCAAGTGATAGATTTTGCGTTTTTCCACATTACACAGACATTTAGCCTAACTTAGGTCAGGAATCAGTAGTCTTTCTCTATAAGTGGCCAGAACCATATTTATGCTTTGCAGGCAACATACATCTTTGTTGCAACCACATTGTCATTACAGTGAGAAAGATAATATTTAAACAAAGGGATATTTACAAAAAAATGGGCAGGCTAGTATGCCATAACATGCTGCCCCTAAATGAGATTACAAGATTGATATGTGTCTTGGACATAAGGTGTTGCTTATTAAGTACTTCTAAGATATATAAATAATTGTCATAATTTTTTTCTAGTTTGTATTATCAATGTTTTGATAAGTTTCTATATAACCCATTTGAGTAATGAATCATAAAAGTGGTTCTTTTTTAATCATCCTGTAATATTTTGTATTATGATGAGAAGAATTCTACCTGCCTTTTAAATACCCAATACTGCTAACTGACCAATCCTATATAATAAAGAGGTAACATGCAAATTGACCCTCATGCCCTTGCATCATCACAAGATGGCAGCTCCATGTCGTCACAAGATGGCCACTTCCACATCATCATAAGATGGCTGCCCCCACATTGGCACAAGATGGCTGTTACAAGATGGCCATACTCACATTGTCAGAAGATGGCTGGCATGGGAGGGTGGTTGGGGTGACCAGGCCTGCAGGGGAGGGAAGTTGGGGGGAACCAGGACTGAAGGGGAAGGCAGTTGGGGGCAACCGGGCCTGAGGGGAGGGCAATTGGGAGCGATCAGGCTGGCAGGGGAGCAGTTATGTGTCAATCAGGCCGGCAGGGGAGTGGTTAGGAGCCAGCAGTTCAGGATTGTAAGAGCAATGTCTGACTGCCGGTTTAGGATTGATCTCGCAGGGATTGGGATTGGGCCTAAACTGTCAATCGGACAACCCCCAAGGGATCCCAGATTGGAGAGGGTGTAGGCTGGGCTGAGGGACACCCCCTATCCTGCCAGTGCACAAATTTTGTGCACTGGGCCTCTAGTCCTCTATTATAAAAGGCTAATATGCAAATCAACCAAACAGTGGAATGACCAGTTGCTATGACATGCACTGACTACCAGGGGTCAGACACTTAACAGGAGCTGTCCCCTGGTGATCAGTGTGCTCCCACAGGGGGGAGCGATGCTCAGCCAGAAGCTGTATTCAAGGGTGGCAGGAGCCTCTCCTGACTCCATGGCAGCGCTAAGAATGTCTGACGGCTGGCTTAGGCCTGCTACCCTCAGGGAGCGGGACTAAGCCAGCAGTCAGATATCCTCTGAGGGCTCTTGGACTGTGAAAGAGTGCAGGCCAGGTTGAGGGACCCCCCCCCCCACACACACACACACACTCAAGTGCACAAATTTTGTGCACTGGGCCTCTAGTCTAACAATAAATGATTAATATATTCATTCTTCAGGTGGAGAATTACCATCCTACATGCATACAAACAGTTGAGTACACTTTATTTGTACAGTTCTGAGCTTTCGTGCTGTAACTTAATATATGTATTTTTGAAAATTTCACATTCTATAAAATTTCACTAAAAATAGATGACTATGGATATGGTAAGAATATAATTTGGCAACTAAACCAAGACACTTTTGAGAATTAAAGAAGACATTCATAATTATGCCAGAAATAAACAAACAAAAAGAACCTTAAACTAGGACTGTTAGGGGTGATCCAGGACTTCAGATCATCCTATTCATGGAAAAACAAGTTGGAGGAAAGATAATTCAGAACACACGCTGACCTATACCAAAGCTGGAAGTTAAACAGTAATTGGTCCTTCGGGGAGATAATTTGGACCCCTTAGTCAGCTCAGCCTGCTTAGAGGCTGCCCCTGAGATATTCAATAGGCGTGATGGCAACAATATAAAAGTTCGGACAGCAGTTTACTTAGAGCTGAGGCTACTTGGCTGCTATGGGATGAAGCTAAGGTGGAGCCCTCTGTTAGTGGAGCTGCCATTCAAGTGCACAGTAGGTTGTGCAACCTTGTCAGCAGCCAAGAACTTCTCAAGGTTGAGAGCCCTCCTCTCGGTAGAAGAAACCCCAGGGCCTGGTGATCATTTTTAGCTTTATTGAAATATAGCCCTAAAATGTCTGGCTTCAGTGAAGCATACTTGCCTTTTACTATTGAAAAAGGTTAACTTTACCCCGTTATTTTAACTTTTCTTGCTTAAGAATGATTGTGAATGAAACAATGTGACTTCCACATTTTCCTGATGTTTCCCTATTTACATGAGAGTTGATGTTATAAAAGGGAGCTTTTCCCCCTACAGTTCCAGATAGAACATTACATTGAATTAACCATTTTGGAGATAACTATAGATACACATGCAGTTGTAAAAAACAACTCAGAGAGTTTCCTTGTACACGTTGCTCTCTTTCCCCTCATGATAACATCTCATAAAATTGTAATATATCATAATCAGGATATTGATACAATCCACCAATCTTGTTCATATTTGCCTATCATTACCTGTATTCATTTGTGCTTGTGCATAAAGATCTATACAAATTATCATCTGGGTACTTCCTGCTTCCACCTCTACAGCCAAGATCCTGGACAATTCGTTCCAACACCACACAAATCAATTTTGTTACTCATATAACCATCTCCACCTTCTTCTTCTTCCACCTCTTGTCTTTATCATCTACCAACCACTAATCTGTCCTTCATTTAAAATATTTTCTCATTTGAAAATATTATATAAATGGAATAATCGTGAGTAAAAGTTTGGAGTTGACTCTTATTTGCTCAGCATACTTTCACCCAGATTTATTCAAATTTTTGCATGTATCAATAGTTTATTCCTTTTGTTGCTGATTGGAATTCTCTCTCAACACTGCTTTAAGCTGGATCCCCTAAAGTGGTGAACATTCTGTGGGCATTTAAAAAAAAATGAAATGTTTGCTCTGGCCAGTGTGGCTAAGTGGTTGAGCATCGACCTAAGAAACAGGAAGTTATAGTTGGATTCACAGTCAGATCAGATACCTGGGTTGTGGGGTCAATGCCAGGTGATTCTTTCTCATCATTAATGTTTCTATCTCTCTCTCCCTCATCCTTCCTCTCTGAAATCAATAAAAATAAAAATAGAAATAGATACATAGATCAATGAGACAGAAAAGAGCACCCAGAAATAAACCCATGCCAAATATGATCAATTAATGCAGGGTAGGGGAAATGTCAGTTTACAATTGTGAGTACCTTAAACACAGAGCTTATTCTTATATTATTATCTATTAAATATTATAATATTTTCCATAAGAACAAATGTAAACTTACTTTTGCCTGACCCTGTATATGCAAAGGAGGAAAGAACATGCAATGAGGTAAAGATAGTCTATTAATTAAAGGTATTGGAAAAATTGGACAGATTAATGCAAAAAAAAATGAGGAAACTAGACCACCTTCCACATCATATACAAAATGGATTAGAATTAAATTTAAGACTTGAAACCATAAAACTCCTAGAAGAAAACACAGGCAGTAAAATCTCTGGCATGTCTCTTAGCAATATTTTTTTTCCAGCTATATCTCCTTGGGCAAGAGAAACAAAAGAAAAAAAATAAACAGAAGGGACTACATCAAACTAAAAAGTTTTTGCACAGCAAAGAAAACCTTTAACAAAACAAAAAGACAACTTACTAAATGGGAGAAGATATTTGCCAATGATACATCTGATAAAAGGGTTAATATCCAAAATTTATGATGAACTCATGCAACTCAACACCAAGAAATCAAGAAAACTAACTAAAAGATGAGCTGATGGCCTAAATAAACACTTCTTCAAAAGGATATTAAAATGACCAATAAACCTATGAAAAGATAGTCAACATCACTAATCATCAGAAAAATGCAAATTAAAACCACAATGGGATATCACCTCACACCTGTCAGAATAGCTATCATCAATCAAACAACAAATAAGTGTTGGTGAGGGTGTAGAGAAAAGGGAACCCTCATCCACTGTTGGTGGAAATGCAGATTAGTGAAACCACTGTGGAAAACAGTATGGAGGTTCTTTAAAATATTGAAATTGGAAGCAAGTTCTTTATAATCCAAATGATTTGCGTGCATTTGCAAAGAAACCCCAAACTCTAATATGAAAGAATATATGCACCCCTATATTCATTGCACTCTTATTTACAACAGACAAGAGGAAGGAACCCAATTGCCTTCATTAGACAAGTGGCTAGAAAAACTGTTTGCATGAAGCAAAACTCAGCTATTGTAACAATTAACAATTGTTACAATTTTAAAAATTTTCTAAAAATTATCTGCAGTGATAAGTGTAATTGCTAATAGTTTTCTAAAATGATATGTTCAAAATATATATTTAAATAATTTTTATGTGAGAAGGTTTTGTAATTTTAAGAACTATAGATTAAAAAATTTTAAAACAGGGAAGTACAGACAATTTAAGCATTATACAATAATTGTTTCCTTTTTCTCAGAGCCTTCTGTAAAAGTAGTGATACATAAATTTTATTAACAGTGGATAAGATATTTGAGATATCCCATTAGTTTTATACAACTTCTTCAAAAATTTCAAGTCTTTGAAACAAAGACACCAAAATAAATGAATTAGTTCTGTCGATTTACTAAGGTTTACTAAGCTGAAGTTTGGCATAGATATTTATTAATTCATTTCTTCTTAATACGAATAGGTAATATTCAGTTAAGACAGGCTAGTTTACATTACAAATTCAAACGACTCTGGAATCACTACATCTTTAACTTTAAAAAGGCTCATTTCTTATTCACATCCATTGATGGTTGTCTGAGGATGCTGATATATTTAAGTTTCATTGAGAGTCACAGGAAGACAAATCCTGACATATGGGCTATCACTGGAGAATGTAGTTTCTGCCTAGAATTGGCACACTTGACAGCTCTTCATAGTTCTTTGGCTGAAAAAGTCACATGACTATATTTAACTAGAAAAGGTATAGGGATTTGCCAACCCATCATATATGGGAAAGAAAAAAACACTTCACTTTTTTTCTAGTTTTAAACATTTATTTAGTCTCTTCTAAACTGCTTCTATATTATGACTTGCCTCTAGACTTTGCTGTTAAATATGAACATTGGGACACTTTTTTCAAACATTTTTAAACATTTCTTATTTCAAATTTTATTTTTAACATGTCCTTCTGTGTTGTATGAAAGTAGGGAATATTGAAAACAATCTTAAATTGCCTTTTGAGTGTGTACCTAAATCTCATAAAATAACAGTTGCTGTTAAGAAATGATTAAAAATTTATAGAGGTATCATGCTATTGTAGAAAAGAATATTGCAAAAGAAATCAGTAAAAATAAAACAAAACAAAACAAAACAAAAAACATTGCACCTAATAATGGAAGGCCTATGAACATGTTATTTAACCTTTGAGATGTCATATTACGATTTTTATAAGACTGTTGGCTTAAATGATATCTACGATTTCTTAGTTTTAGAATTCTGATTTATGTGAATTGGTAATGAGACACATTATTATGATTGCAACTTCCACCTGCTCTGTTTATAAATTGCGCATTGAATTTTCAGTATTCCCAAGCCTTGTATCTAACGTTAACTTCTCTTTAACTAATTAGCCAACAAAACTAAAATAGATTAGGACAACAGTGTATTTTTATGGCCCACTGTTGCAAGGAAACACAATAACTGGAAGTTTTCACTCCACATATTATCTTTTAAAAATAGTTACTGAATAGAAGAATGCGCAGCATTGGACCGTCATTTTAGAAATATTTTAAAAGTATACTTTAAATAAATCTGATTTCAGGTAGTTTTAAGTTTTGTTTCTATGAAGAATCAATTAGACTAAATGTGTGATTTAGCTATCCATGAGATGGGTATGTGTATACATTTTCTCTTAGAGGTTAAAGCTCTCCTAGGTGATTGACAGTCATTTGAGAAATACTCATCTCTAGAAGAAACCTCACAGACGTTTATGCCACACAGGCCCATGTATGACGCACACTCAGCTATTGTCCAAGCAGCCATATGCAATACCAAAAGGTATCATGGAGGTTATTCCATCGTGGGACCAAAGGAACCTGATCAGCATTTGTGGCAGAATTAAACTGTTTATGTCCTTTATTTTATATATCCCATGGGTCATCTTTTGCTTTTGTCTACAAAAATAAAAACAATATGGTTTTCAAAAAGATAGTTTTAATGATTCTCTTATAGATAAATCACCCTGTGAACATTTTATTTACAGTGCCCAACATGAATCTGTTGGTGTACGGTGGAAAATTAGCTTGAATGCATTTTTGATGATAAAGGACCTATGACACCAATTAGTCAAAAAACTGTTTTAGTCTCTTTCCATAGTTATTAACACTTAGTGAGAGCCTATGAGGCCCAAGGCTTTATGCATTCCACAGATTATTAAATGGAATCCGTATTTTGTAAGGTGAACGTCATGCCCAATTAGACATAAAGAAAAAGTGGAAGGTTAGAAATGTAAAGCTAGCTGTCGAAGGTCATGCATCTGGTAAAAAATAGGGATGGCTATGTCTATGTGACCAGAATAAACAGTTTTTCATTTTTTCCCTCATGAGGAACATTTTTTTCCATCTAGAGATAACCCTATTAGAATCCATATGCATTTATCAGTTAAATTCCAAAATTTTTAGTATTTTTGCTTAAATGATCAACTTTCCTGATATGAAATTGATATTAAATTTTAAGGATTTTGCATTTTTGTTTTAAGAAAATTATTAAAATTTGATAATTTGCCTGAATAAAATAAGATTAATATGATGATAGTTTTTATTTACATTTATTCCTTAAACAAATATGATTTAAAAGAAAATCTATTTCCTGGGGGGGGAAAAATTTAACAACATGTGTACTGAAAATACTTGATACTAAACCAAATCTAGGAATTTCATCATTAAAACCTGAATGTTAGCAACCATTTTAAAAAGAAAAGCAATACACTCTAATGAAATGCTCCATGCAACTACGTCTGATTATCAGACTAGGACAATTATCATATCCCTTTAGTGTAGTAAATTTTGCACATAAATACACCACTTGCTATTTAATCATTTTAAGCAAGATATATTTCAAGTCACTACCTATAACCTTGATTAATACATTAATGAGAGCTATGTAGAAATAGGCTTCAATAAAGTATGTTCAATAGAAACCAGTGCTCCCCTACCTTTTATCCTTTTATTCACTTACTAAACTATTAATTATTTTTTTATTCATTCATTATTTTCACTAAGCTAGTAGTGGTATATTTTAGGGTCAGACAAGTTAATGACGAGAAATCTTCAAAAACATTATCTCCAGAGGTCCTTTCAGCCATATCAATTATTTGGAGTTGTTGAATATCTACTCATAAAATATAGTCAGTTAAATGAGTTAGACCAGAGACATTTTAATATTCAGATTATTGATAGAAGGGGAGGGGGTGACAGAATCTGGGAATCACTCAAACAGAATTTGTATTAAGTTTCATAGTCACACACATTTCCACAGCAATAGATTCCAGCATTACATGTATTTGAAATGATTGAGAGCATAGGTCTATCCTTAAAGAACAATGGACTTGTCAGATGTAGCCATAGGAGTGCTTGTTTACTTCCACAATAACAGGAGGATTTCTTTTGTCAATTTGTGCATTATTCAATTTACAAATAGCATCACATTGGAGTACTAAGTGATTGATAGCTGTATGCTTCTTGACATTGCTAAAACACAGACGCAACATCATAAGTCTAAGGGCTACCTGTAACAAATGTGACAAGCAAGAACATATTCATCACAATGAGCTGGTTTACACTCAGAAATGAGTAGAGATAACTCATTGTTGAACTTAAGTGAATAGCCACTTGACTCTGCAGAAACAGTTCTTAAACTGAAAAATTTAGTGCAATGGAACACTTTTTTTTCGAGTCCTCAGAGAAGTGACTTAGAAATGGTTGTTTTGAGTAAGGAAAAACATGACAGCTGTTTAGTATTCTAAAGCACACATCAAATCCTAGCTGTAAATTTAGAGGAGGGAATAATAAATTGTATGTAATTTACTGAGTATAAATTCAGGCAAGAGCTTGGAAACAGCAACCAGTGAAACTGGGATTGGAAATTCTCTTCTATTTTATCTGAATGTCAGCGGCAGTATATTTGTGTTCATTTCCTGCTGATCCCATGATCAAACCACTGTTAGAATATTATACCACAATTTACATTTATATATTAACTAGGAGCCCGGTGCACAACATATTGTGCACTTGGGGATCCCTCAGCCCAGCCTGAAACCCACCCAACCTGCGGCCTGTCACCCGCCCATCAGCCCCGCCCACCCCACTCAGCCTAGCCTGTCACCTGCCCCATACGTCCCACTCACCCTGCTGCCTGCATTGCACCTGCCTCCGCAGTTCCACTGCCAGCTTCCATCTTTTCTGAGTTAATTTGCATACAGCCACTCTGATTGCCTGGTGGGCATGGCTTAGGTGTCCCATAGAAACGGTCAATTTCATTATTACGCTTTTATTAGAGTAGATGCCTACATGAGACCACTAGAAAAAATTCAGGAGTGACTAAAATTCTAAAGTAAAGACACAATCTAAATGTCTTTATAGAAATGCTTATTTTCAAACAATCAAAGATTGATGTTAAGATAAAAAATGAGTAGTCATTAATAATGTAAAATGATAAAGCTCTGATTTTGAGGTCAAAATAAGCATGGGTTTGAATTGTGATTCCTCCATTTCTTACATTCAAGTAACTCTATGTGACTCATTTTCTTACGTGAAAAAAAATATTTCATGAGATTATACTTAACATGAATCATTATTCTATGTAAAGTTCTTTGTAATTAACTAATGATATTGACAGTTTAAAAATATATTTGCCAAATACCCTTTATTTAATACCTGCTCCCTTTTCCCAACTAAATAAAGAAGTCCTCTGGTGTTCTGCACTTTGGTGAGGATGTAGTATGTGAATATTAGTTACTACTTGACTTATTTTTTAAGTAGAGACCCAGTGCATCAAATCCATGAACCGGGGGAGAGGGGAGCCCTCAGCCCAGCCTGCACCCTCTTTCAGGCTGGGATCCCTCTTGCAATCTGGGGCTCTTGCAGTCCAGGATCCCTTGTTCCCTACTGCCTTCCTGCAGCAGAGGTGGGAGAGGCTCCCGCAACTGCTGCTTTGTTCGCCACTGCAGCTTATAGCTCAGCAGCACTCCCCCTGTGGGAGAACCAGTCAGTCCCCGTTAGGTTGGTTTGCATATTAGGGTTTTATTATACAGGATGTTCAAAATCCATGATATTATAAGAAATGTTAACCAGATTTCTTTCAAGAAAACATAGGCATTTGTATTTTATACTGGCCCCTGCTGTTTTACTGAGTAATGACTTATACCTGGGTTTAGGCATCATTCCTACAATTCTTACTTGCCTGACAATAGGCAAACAATTTATTAATCTGACTATTAAACTCTTCATATGCAATTTTGGGGTATAATATCAAACATATGGATAATTTATAGGTACAATGGATTTTATACAAAAGTTATTTTTCCACTTGATCTATATTCTCAGTTTACCTACAAGAAAGCCCCCATAATACTGTCAGCTGATTTCTCAACAGAAACTTTGCAGGCCACAGGGAATGGCAAGATATATTCAAAGTGATGAAAAGAAAGGACCTACAACCAAGATTACTCTACCCTGAAAAGTTATCGTTTAGAATTGAAGGTTAAATAAAGAACTTCCCAGACAAGGAAAAGCTAAAGGAATTCATCACTACCAAACCAATATTATATAAAATATTAAAGGGTCTTATTTAAGAAGAAGAAGAAAAGAAGATAAAAAATATGAACAATAAAATGGCAATAAATATATATCTATCAACAATTGAATCTATAAACAAAATTAAGGTGAACAGAAACAGACCCATAGTTACATAGACCTTTTTGTTGGTTGCCATATGGGAGGAGTTTAAAGGGTGGGCACAAAAGGTGAGGGGATTAAGAAGTATAAATCGGTTGTTACAGAATAGTCATGGGAATGTAAAATACAGCATAGGGAATATAGTCACTAATATTCTAATAAGTAGGTGTGGTACTGGATTTATTGGGATGATCACATATTAAGTTATGTAATGTCAGTGGAGTGTACAAAATAAAATATAATCTATACATATAAAAACCTAAGCAACCCAACTACCAGTCAACTGGTCACTATGACATGCACTGACCACCAGGGAGCAGATGCTCAATACAGGAGCTGCCCCCTGATGGTCAGTGTGCTCCCATAGGAGGAGTGCTGCTCAGCTTACCAGCCGGCGCCAGACACAGGGCTCACGGCTGGCGGGCACCGCTGTGGCAGTGCGAGCCTCTTGATTGGGACTGACTGGGTGTGAGCCCGTGGCAGGCACAACAGGTCCAGGATGAGTGGGAGCGGCAGGTGGTTGTTGGACTGCCGGTTCTGCCAGATCCCTACAGGCCACACCAGGGGACCGCACTGGTGCACGAATCCATACACTAGGCCTCTAGTAATAATAATAATAATAATAATAATAATAATAATAATAATACATTAAACATACAACTGCCATACAGGAAAAAAATTAATTGATGTCAGGTAAACTGTCTGGCTAGTTCTGGTCTTCATTAAGAATGAATCCCTTCACATATTTCTTGTTAAGATGACTCCTTCTATTATAAAACATCTACCTTTAGATCCTTATGTACAAAGTAATGTTTCTTTCTGAAGCCTATTTTTCCATTCATCATTCTGAAATCATATACAGATATTTCAACCTATAAATAATTTATTACACTAAACCTGATGGAACAGTCTTTGGAGTATAGCTGGTAGTTATATTAATTGCTATTTATACTAGTAGCTTAGACTAGTGATTATCCCTTTGGCATTTTATACTCAGTATATACTTTAGTCCACAAAAAATTTAAATTTAGTTCCCTCAAGATTAGTCATTAAGGAAAATAATATCACATGTTATTTGTTTGTTCATTTATACCACACTTTTTTTTTTCCAACTAGGATTAATGTTACTAATACATTACCTGGAAATGTGAATAAAAATAAATCCCATGCTTTTTTAAGATGAACAATAATGCATTCACCAGATTCCAGATTCTGGTTCTGAAATTAATAATGATTGATTATTCATTTTAGAAGTGGATATAATTTAATCCCTCAAAATATAATAATTGCAAGTAAAATAGAAGTAGAGGATAACTTTTAAGTCTGTTGGATTATCAGAAGCCAGAACATCACTTTGGAGTGCTGTATGTTTTCATCTAACAGATTTGAATTTTCTGCCTGGATTTTTAATTACAAGCCAAGGCAATGTTGTTTCAAGACTGCATCATAAAGACACTCAAAGCACTCTTATGTAAGAGTTTCTTCTTGCTGCTTTTGAAGCAAGCTCTTTAGTTTCCATAATCTTTTGTATTTATTACAGTAAATTCTGGTTTTTATTTGTTATTTTGAGGCAATTTCTGTTCTATACAGCCCAACTTATTTCTGATAGTGTTATTTATAAATCTGAAATGGAAAAAATGTTTAAAATTAAAAGTTTTTAGTAATGTGGCAGCAAATTCTAGCAAAATCTATGTTGATACAAACTAACAGGCTACTTGTAGATTCATTACCCTCCCCTTGGAATGAACATTCTAATATTTTATTGAGAAGTGGTAATATATAGCCACCTACACTCAAGTAGGATATTACGTAATATGTAAAATTCTGAAATGCATCAACTTTTATATTTTATATGCTTAATTGAATAATTTGAGGACTTGCTACATTTTTGGTTTGTTTGTTTTTTAATTCTTTGCCAAAATTGTTTTGTTTGAGGGACTGCTTCCACTTTGGCATTTCTATTATTTATTTTAGGAATGGATTTTCAGATAATAACAGCAATGAATTCATAGTTGAAACTGGTAAAATGGAAAGTTCTAAAGCAAAGGGTGACTTCAGTGCTTTGCTCCCTGAAGTGAAAATGAATCTCCACTACCAATGCACTTGCATTCTTAAGTTCCTTCTTCATTCCCGTTTCTCTGCTAATGGTTGAGATGCACAGCTACCCACTGGGGAGATGCCACTAATGCTGTTGCTGCAATTGCTGCTGCATGGCATAAAAAGACGACTTCGGGCCATTACGCCAGGTGTAAAAGCCAGGCACAAGTTCAATCCGGACCCCTGGAGAGCCCTCTCCAAGGTCTTGTCAGCTGCAATCTCTCTGAAAGTCCCTGCTCATCAGGTCTAGCCTAGAATAAATAGGAAATCCCCATAGGTAGTCTGTTCAGGAAAATAGAAAAATCAGTGGAATTACAGGGTTTTATGGCAATGCAATCAATGAATGAAGCAATTTTCCCCACTTTATCTATTTCTTAAACATTTTATTTGGCTAGCGTATATGCACAGTCTCTGAAAGTCACTTGAAAAGTCAGTGCTTATATATCCTGCCACTGATTTTCTTATACTGTAGTTGTAAATTGTTGTCTTTAACTAGCACAGGGCTTCTGAAGACAAGAGAAGCAAATTTATGCCAATGAAATCAATTCAGTAAAAGTACAAATAAATATGAATTCAACGTGAATTACGTATGTTTCCTACAATAAATAATATTGCTTACTTTGTTGCTATATCATAAACAGTATTGGACACATACTTATACTTGCCTATTTTGATATATATTATAACAAAGATTGACCCTAAAAATCTTCTCAAGAGATATTTTATCTGAATCCATTTAATTTAGTTCTACAAATATATACTGTGCAAGAAAAATTTATTTGAAAAAACATTAATAAATGTGTTATTCATATTTACATAAATTTTATTTTTCATATTTTAGTGGCTCAAAGCAATATTATTAGTAGTATAATTATTAAATAATAATAGTTTAATAACATTTGGACTGAAATATATAAGATAAAATCTATTTAAACATAAATAATACTTTATATGAGCTATTTGATGATTACATTTTTAAAACTTGTTTTAGGAAGTAGGAATATTCTCAAAGTGATAGGTTTGATGCCAAGATTCACATTTTCTAAGTATTTCTTTATCATAATAACCAATGAGTATAATGACTCTTAACATTTAACAACTTCATTGATTTTTTTGACTCAAAGAGTATATCCTTTTCCAAACAGGGGTATTAGAAAGGGGCCTCACGCTAGGTGTCCAAGGAGAAACGGATGATGAATTCCCATAAGAAGTAACATCAAGTCATAAAATATTTTCTGATAAACCTATACTTTTTATAGGTATCAATAAGAAATAGGATGTAGGAGGCCCTCAAGTTTCAATAGCAAAATTATTTCATTTAAGCTTTGTTGTGAGTACCTTGGTTTTCATTTTATTATTATTCTTCATGATTTTTACATAGCTTATAAATATTTCTCAAACATTTCAATTTTTATTTAAATCAAGGTAATAATAATCTCACAATTTGGGATAATATTTACTTGAGATGAGAAACTGGGAATCTACACATGAGGTATAGTTCAATTTTAATTTTGAAAACCTTTTGAGTAGGTGAAGAAAAAATATTGGAATCTCATTCTTTTAATATAAAAATTCATTAAAAGCTGAGATCCCACATTTTAAAAAATTGCTGAACTCTTTATCATGCCATATAAACATGGTTTCATGAACATTAGTTTTTCCAGTACACACACTATGAAGCAACTGTCATTTGAATAAAACGTATCTTCTTGACAACATGAGTCATATTATCTTTTGTAGAATATAGTGTTCTGTCAGTACCCAAAAGCATTTTCTGATGGCAACTTATTTTCAGGCAGATGAGTCCACAATACAAAAACCAGATCTCTTTTTTGATAATTATATAAAGCATACAAACACAGAGAGGGTACAAGAATTTCTGGAAGAGAATAGAGGAGTTTTAATCTCAATTGTCATAGAAAATTGAAGAGCAATTTGACTCACTACAAAAATATTTAAATAAACGCTAAACTTGTACTGTTATATGAGGCCTACGTTGTCACGTTAAAGAATTTTTTTTATTAAGTTTTGGGATATTTCATGGTATAATTTGATTTGTTATTTTATGAATATATTTCTATAAAACAGTAAAATATTTCTAATAATCTATGGAATTAAAGTATTTATTTTATTTTCTAAATTCTGAACAATTTATTAAGACCTAGATGGTAACCTTCTGAATATATACCTAAAATTAAGCTGTAAAATCATTTATTTTTTTAAACTATAATATTACATTTGTGACAGCGTGTATTGAAGATTTATTTAAAGAATGACTTTTTTCTTCTTTCATTTATATAGACACCTATGTTTTCTTTATGAAAATACCATCTTAATATGGTTCTCTATATGTACCTTTGGAATTTTGGGTTAGCCATATCTAACATGACTAGGTGTATAATATTTATTTACTGTAGAACAGCTTATTGATATTTTTAGAGAGAGAGGAAGGGAGAGGGAGAGAAACATTGAAGTGAGAGGGTAACATCAATAGACTGCCTCCTGGACACCTCCCTCCAGGGTTTGAGCTCAAAACCCAGGCGTGTGTCCTTGACTGGTAACCAAACTGGCAACCTCCTGGTGACATGGAACAATGCCCAACCAACTGAATCACACCTACCAGGGCTAGATGTGTGGTATTTACACCATAGATACATCATTTTTAAGTAGACCCATTTTTAGAGGAATGTGCATATGTGCATATGTCTGCCTATTGTTTCACTAAACTCCTTTATGATAAGGTATGCAGTAATATTCTCATCTAATTTATAAGGGACAAGGAAAGAGGTTTGTAATTTTCCTGAATCTTACCACATAAGCATAACCTTTAATAAATTTAGAACACATCATAGAAAATGCATAAAACCATTAGTTTTTAAACTATATGTATTTTATTTTAATTTCAATATACTAAAAATTATTTTCCCTAACAGAATTATATCATTTAGTCATATCAAGTAAAGGTATTTAAACTTGTGTTCAGAAAAAATGCAAAGTATGATATTTTCTAACCAAGAATAGATTTCATGAGATTGTAAGAAAAAGAGTTAGACAGGTACAGATAAGAAGCAAAACTGCTAAAGGTGTTATGCTTCAAGTAGGCAGAGCAGCGATCTTGATGGAGGCGATCCATGAATTTTAAAGGAAGTGAACAAAATCCAGTGAACCTTTAACTGACATTTTTTAAAGTTCACTAGACTTGGGAGAGATTCTAGAGGATTTGAAAGCAGCAAACATGACTATGTTATTTCAAAAGGGTCAAGACAGAAGCAAAAAAAAAAATATTATGGGAGCAGCAACTTGAGAAAAGTCTAACTGAAGCTGCATGCTGAGAGAACATTAGAAAAACATTCTTTCAATTTAAAGTAATCAGCATAAATACATTATTTAGTTAATGTACTTAATATAAACAGCACACATAAAATATGCAGGTTTTTATTTGAAGTGAAAGTTGATATTTAAATCAACCTTGAATAGTCACACAGCCAGAAGAAAAAAGAGAAATAAAATGTTATAGTTTTTGTAATGTTTTGAGGTCAGGAAAATAAGTAAAAAGGCATGCCTTAAACTTAGAAAAATACTGATTTAGTATAGCATCTAATCTATGGCTAGCTAAATTGTAAGGTACAAAAATAGACTCAAATGGGTTTACCTGAAGGAAGATATATGATAACTAGAAGCCTAGTGGATGAAATTCGTGCATGGGTAGGGTCCCTAGGCCTGGCTGGTGACTAGGGCCAACTGGGGCCTTCCTTCCCCTGGCTGCCAGCTGCCGGCCTGGGCCTTCCTTCATCCCACACTGCCCATGGTGGTCAGTGCACGTCATAGCGAGCGGTTGAACTCCCAGTCGGTTGAACTCCGAAGGGGACAATTTGCACATTAGTCTTTTATTATATAGGATTCCTGGAAGGATCACGTGGGACCTAAATTTAAGAAAACCTTTCCATGAGCATATGCCAGATACACTGTGTTCTTGAGAAAGCAAAGTTGTGTCTATGTATTGTACTAAAACAATTGCTACAGCTATTATTGATTCTTATTCTGCTTTTGATTTAAAAAAAAAACATATTTTATTGAATTTTTTACAGAGAGGAAGGGAGAGGGATAGAGAGTTAGAAACATCGATGAGAGAGAAACTTCAATCAGCTGCCTCCTGCACACCTTCTACTGGGGGTGTGCCCGCAATCAAGGTACATGCCCTTGACTGGAATCGAACCTGGGACCTTTCAGTCCACAGGCCATTGCTCTATCCACTGAGCCAAACAAGTTAGGGCTGCTTTTGATTTTTATCCAATAAGCAATGAGCAACCATTGACAAATCTATAGAAAGGTGATGACCATCATACTCTGTTATTAATGTTAATATTATCCTAACATTGACATAGTAGATGTTTTAGATGGGCAAAACAAATAAAATAGTTATAAGCTCTGCAATATTTTAGTTGATATATTACTGGGCCTTAAGTAAGAAATGGGCAGTTTGGCTAGCAAGGAGGCATTGGATTTAAAACACGGGTTAAGATCTGTGCAATTAACAGGACTCAGCAATTAACTAATGTGATGTAGAGGCAGAAGAGCAGTCATGTTTCTGGTGCAGGTGACTTAGGGGTAAAAGTGCAAATCTCTACTATCACAGACACTGAATCAGTAGAATGTGTAGGGTGTGGCTATCCTGGGAGGGAGGTTAGGGGAGGGCAGCCATCAGATACTTTTTTCAAACACTAAAGACTGACACTTTTTTTTTTTTACTATACATATTTTTATTTTTTAATTTTTTAAATTTTGTTTTATTGCTTAAAATATTACAAAGAGTAGTACACATGTCTCCTTTTTTCCCCTTGACCTTCCCCTGGCCTCCCCTCCCCCAGTGTTTTGTGTCCATTAGTTTTACTTATATGCATGCATAAAAGTCCTTTGGTTGATCTCTTACCCTCCTTCCCCTATCCCTCCCTTCCTGCTGTAGTTTGACAGCCTGTTTGATGCTGCTCTGCTTCTGTATCTATTTTTGTTCATCAGTTTATAATGGTCTTTATTATCCATAAATGAGTGATGTCATGTGGTATTTTTCTTTCATTGACTGGCTTATTTCACTTAGCATAATGCTCTATAGTTCCATCCATGCTGCTGCAAATAGTAAGAATTCCTTCTTTTCTACAGCAGCCTAGTATTCCATTGTGTACTTGCTCAAAGTCACTAATCATCCAAGACATGCAAATCAAAATAACAATGAGGTAACATCTCACACCTGTAAGAATGGCTATCATCAACAAATCAACAAACGACAAGTGCTGGAAAGGATGCAGAGAAAAAGGAACCCTCGTGCACTGCTGGTGGGAATGCAGACTGGTGCAGCCACTATGGAAGACAGTATGGAGTTTCCTCAAAAAGTTAAAAATGGAACTGCCATTTGACCCAGTGATCCCATTTCTAGGAATATATCCCAAGAAACCAGAAACACCAATCAGAAAGGATAAATGCACTCCTAAGTTCATAGCAGCACAATTCACCATAGCTAAGATTTGGAAACAGCCTAAGTGCCCATCAGCAGATGAATGGATTAGAAAACTGTGGTACATCTACTCAAAAGACTGACACTTTTAGACAGAAAAAATTAAATTACTGAAATGGTATTAAGTTGGTTACAATATCAATGAGGTCTACAGAACTAAGAAGCTTCAAAAACTGGCAGAAGCCTTGGAATGCCAGGCAGTAGGATTCTTACACATGTGCGTACACCAGTCATCACCTTGTTACAGATTTGTCAATGGTTACCCATGGCTTATTGGATAAAAATCAATGATAAAAACTACTGTTGCATGCCTGCCAGAGGCCTCTTGGCATAGACACCTCTCTTGCACTAACAATTTTCAATATTTTTCTTAATTTTCCTGCTATTTCTGATTGATTCAAGTCTCAGATGAAGGCTAAGTAAACTAGACAAACCTACTTCACAGGTCTAATTTGGCATCAGGGAGAGGTTTTTTTACTTTCTTTGTAAAAGACAAAGGCCTTCCTGGCCACCCAAAAAAACCAAGAAACAAACAAAATATCTAGAGTGTTCTGCTCTAACAAAAAGTGTTTTCAGATGATAGCTGGTTGAAAAATAAAATTATAAATAAAATGACAAATGTGCTCTATGAGGAGTAAATGAGGTGAGAAACCTGTGACTTTGGAGCCTCAAATAGAGATTCAGGGTTTTGGTCCTCAGCACCTGGTGTAAAGCTGAAGCAATAGCTCAGATCACTGAGGAAGGAAATCTGAATTAAGAAAATGAAAGATTGCTGAATATTAAGGACCAGTAATATGCAAACATAGGAAAACCCACAGTGGTCCATAAAGTAGAATGAAAATAAATAGTGAACAGGGCAGGAGAACTGAGAATGAGTCATGTTCACATAATTTTAAAAAAAAAATCAGTTTCAGAGGAGGGATTAGGCAACCTCTTCAAAGCTACTGCAGGGTACTAGAAGAGCTGGTCACTGAAGTTAATATTAATTCAGGGGGAGTTTGGAATAGAGCTGATAATTACTAAAATAATGGAGTAGTGGAAAATGATGAATTGAAGTCAGCATGGAAACTGTGTTTTTATTTTTACTGTTAGAGAAAGGAGAGAAGCATGGTGGATAGAAAGCAATTTTGTTGTATTCTTAGTCCTTTGAATATTTACTTGAGAGTAACATTAATGTGGTGATGGGATAAGAGGAAAGGTGTTGAAGTTGGGTGAGGAGATGTTGGAAAGAGACCGCTTACAAGTGACACTTGAAAATGAAAGATTGTAAACCTCACATCATGTTACCCCTTTGTGCTTTCTTCCCTCAACTTGAAATATTTCTAAAGAAAAAAAGAGAATAAGAAGCAAGCAAGAAAGGGAATAATATTAAAAAATGCAAAAAAAGAGAGAAAAAAATGAAGAAGAAATTTATAAACTAAATCACAGAAGAGAGCACAGATAGAAAGCATAATGTATTCTGCAATGCTATCTACATTTATTCTACAAAAGACAAGTACTTTTTTCATACTGGTTAAATATCTATAATAATAATCTATAATAATAAAAGGGTAATACGCTAATTAGATCGGACATCTTCCAGACATCATTCCTGACATCCTGATGAAGCCTGGGCCAGAGGAAAGCCAGCCCGGGTCCTGGGTGCCTACAGGCGGCCCAGGGAAAGCCAGCCAGGGTTCCAGGTGCCTGCAGGCAGTCTGGGAGAAGCTAGCCAGGGTCCTGTATGCCTCCAGGAAGCCAGGGGGAAGCCAGCCCAGGTCCTAGGTACCTGGCGGCAGCTGGAGTAGGGAAGCCTGTATCCCGGGTGCCAGAGAGAAGCCAGATGACGGAGGGAAGCTGGATGCCAGCAGCCAGGGGAAGGAAGGCCTACTCTTGCATGAATTTTTGTGCATCAGGCCTCTAGTTTTGTAATAATACCTTTAAATAAGGTATGCAAGTGCTGTCTTCTCAGGCAGAATTTTTCTATATAAAGCATAGGTAGTTAGGGCCTCAGGTTATGTATAAGCATCTAATAGGCCAATTAGTCTTTCAGGGAAGCTGGTTTTATTATTCAATTGTTTCCTTTGTAGTGTTTCCAATTTTAATGTAGGATCCCTATTTAGAAAACCTGCTTTGTACTTTAACTCCACTTGAAAATTAAGAAAATTTTGAATGTAATTTATTGATATACTAGAGGCCCGGTGCATGAAATTGGTGCATGGGGGGTGTCCCCAGGCCAGCTTGCACCCTCTCCAATCTGGAACCCTTTGGGGATGTCTAACTGCCAGTTTAGCCAACTGCCCTCTGCTGTAGTTCTGGTCTCCTCCAACTGCCCTCCACTACAGGTCTGGTTGCCCCCCAATTGCCCTACCCTGCTGACCATCTTGTAGTAGCCAACTTGTGTCCACATGGGGCAGCCATCCTTGACCACATGGGGTAGCCATCTTGTGTGTTGGAGTGAAGGTCAATTTTCATATTACCTCTTTATTATATAGGAGGAATAACAATTCTTTTCTCTCTCTCTCTCTCTCTCTCTCTCTCTCTCTCTCTCTCTCTCTCTCTCTCCCCCCTCATGCTCACTCAGAGGCTAACTCTAATAGATGACCTCTAACAAAAACCTCCTTAACTAACCTTTACTCAGGCTCCTCTGAACCCTCTTCTTGATTAGGCCTCACTCTTGCAAGATATGCAGGTTTAGGACAGCCCAGTCTTAGCAAGAGTCCTGCTAAATTAGTTTAGAGAGAATCTCCCACCACTGACATCTGGTCATAATTAAGGGCTAATGAAATTCCTCATCCTCTACCATCTGCCCAGGTGACATCTGGTCCCCCTGGTCAGCCCTCACCAAGAATTCTATTTGATCCATCTATCAATAATTCCCTACTTACTGAAATCTCCTCTTAGTAATTTTGCACCCATCCACACCCCTGTGTCCCCTTCCCCCCCACATACACATAGACAAACCTGATTCTTGACTATAAATCCCCATGTTTCTTTGTTATATTCTGAATTGAACCCAGTTCAATACTAAGGTCTCTTTTCCACTATTGCAATAAATCCTAAATAAAATCTGTTTTTACCTCTTTATTGTACATCTCTGGTTTTCTTTAACACCTATTTCTAATCTAATATAAAGTGAGGTTCATTTATATACTCTACATATGCTCATATCTGCTTGTTGTATTACTAATAAAATTATTTTAAGTATAACTTGACATTCTCCAATTTTCAATTCATAGTAATTTTTCTTTCTGATATATTATAAATTTGTTTCCAAAACGTTTATCCCCTTCCATGTTCTTTATATTTGCAATGATTTCTATTCCTTTAATTGGACATTTGTTTTGTTTTTGTTGTTTTGTTTTTTGTTTTTTTTTCCCCTTTATTGATTAAGATATTACAAATGTGACCTTATTCCGCTAATGTCCTCTCATCCCCTCACTCTGGCCCTCACCTTCACCCCCCTATAGTCCACATCCATCGCTTATGCTTATATGCATGCATACAAGTCCTTTAGTTGATTTCTCCCCCCCTTCCCCCCACCCTCCCTACCTTTCCTCTGAGTTTTGAGCATCTGACTGATGCTTCTCTGTCTCAACATCAGTTTTTGTTCATTGGTTTATGTTGTTCATTATATATTAATTATGACCTTAGATAATTTTAGCTTTGGTAAAATTTGAAAATAAAAGTTATGATTGTTTATAGTTCATAAAATTATAGTCATTAATGTCAATGTTTTATTATATTAAGAATAGCTCTGTTTTAAAATGTGTATTTTCAATTGATAAAGAAAATAAATCTACTGTACATATAGATTAATGTATAGAGAGCTTTTAGAAAACTTCCTTAATTGTCCTAAGATTATAGGAGTATTATTCCTCTCAATACCATATTTTCCGACGTATAAGATGACATTTTAACCCAGGAAAATCTTCTCAAAAGTCAGGGGCCGTCAATGGAGCCGTCAATGGAGCCGTCAATGGGGCCGTCAATGGGGCCGTCAATGGAGCCTTACGAAGACGGCAAGTGTCTCTGGTCGGCTCCTTTTTGTGCCACTTATGGTCTCCGTCCGGACTTTTCAACCCCGGGAAAATCTTCTCAAAAGTTGGGGGTTGTCTTATACACCAGAAAATATGATACATTTTATATATTATCACCCTTTATATTCCACAGTTTAAAACGTCTTACAATATATTCATTACTTATTTGAAATAGAATGCAGAAACATGTCTGGGGATTTTTACCTTCTTCTGGAGGGGCATTATTACTGGGTGCTATAAAAACCTATAACATGAAAATTAAAATCTACACTAATAAAAGAGTAGTATGTTAATTGGTGTCACTCCACTACATCCCAAGCCATGCCCACCAGCCAATCAGAGCAACTATATGCAAATTAACCCAACCAAGAGGACGGCCAGCAGCCACAGAGCTAGAGCAAACAGGTGGTTTCATTACCCTGGCGATGGAGGAAGCTGCTTGCCTAGGCCGGCTGTGGCCTCTGTTCAAGACAACAAAGTTTCAATTATAGAAGATAAATAAACTCCAGATACCTGCTTCCAGCCAGCCTTGCTGGGAGCTTGGGTGGCTGGGGGCTGTGGCCAGCCTGAAAATAGCCATCAGCCCCTCACCCAGGCTGGCCAGGCACCCCAGCAGGACCCCCACACTGAAGGGGCTGTGGCTAGACTGCAAACAGCCATCAGCCACTCATCCAAGTTGGCCAGGAACCCCAGCAGGACCACCTACCCTAAAGGGGGTGTGGCTAGTCTGAAAACAGCCCTTAGCCCCTCCCCCAGGCTGGCCAGGAACCCCAGCAGGACTCTCACCCCGATCTGGGACACCCTTCAGGGCAAACCAGCCGGCCCCCAACCATGCACCAGGCCTCTATCTTATTTAATAAAAGGGTAATATGCAAATTGACCTTAATAGCAGAACCACTGGGAATGACTGGTCACTATCACACACACTGACCACCAGGGGGTAGATGCTCAATGCAGGAGCTGCCCCTGGTGGTCAGTGCACTCCACAGGGGGAGCTCTGCTCAGCCACAAGCCAGGCTGATGGCTGCCAGTACAGTGGTGGTGGTGGAAGCTTCTCCTGCCTCCTCAGCAGCACTAAGGATGTCCGACTGCAGCTTAGGCCTGCTCCTCGCTGGTAAGTGGACATTTCCCAAGGGCTCCTGGGCTGCCAAAGGGATGTCTGACTGCCAGCTTAGGCCTGATCCCCCAGGGACCAGGTCTATGTCAGCAGGTAGGACATCCCCCAAGGGGTCCCAAACTGTGAGAGGGCACAGGCTCGGCTGAGGGACCCTCCCGAGTGTACAAATTTTTGTGCACTGGGTCTTCAGTCCTATATAATAAAAGCATAATATGCAAATCAACCAAATGGCAGAATGACCAGTGGAGTGACTGATTGCTATGACTTGCATTGACCACTAGGGAGCAGATGCTTAATGGAGGAGCTGCCCCCAGCCCACAGGCCCCAGGCAAGCCAATGTGGGTGCTCCCAATCATCCCACTAGTCACCCCGCAGAGGGAGGTGACTGGAAGTGGTGGTGGTAGGGCAATTGAGGGTGGGGGCTGGCAAGCAAGCAAGCCAGCACTTACCCCAGATCACCCTGCTTGAGCGAGAGGCACCAGGCTGGCCAAGGCGGATACCAGTGGGGACTCCTCTGATCACCTTGCTGGTCACGCTACATATCGGCCCTGATTGTCGGCCAGGCCTAGGGATCCTACCCATGCACAAATTTTGTGCATCAGCCCTGTAGTAGTAAATAACACACAATACTTACCCTCTTTGTCACATCTTTCCTTTTCCAATGCCATTTGATAGACATTAAATTAGTAAATGAATTATAAGGAGTCTGTTACTTGTCTTAGTAAGTTAGTTGATAAAGAAATTTATTGCCATAGAATATAAAGAATTTATATATTCTTCTGGCTATTTTACCTGCTTTGTATTCCAGAAAAATACCCAGATTGATCTTCTATCTTCTATCTTCTATTTCTGATCATTCTTTGTATGCTTCTTGTGTCTGTATCTTTCCATGAGTCAAAGGCATTCTATTCTGTTTCTATTTAGACCAATACTGCTGCCCTCTTTAAGATCTGGTTCATTTCACCCAAATGTCTACTGGAGTTAAAAAAGAATTGCCAATTTAGTAATCTTCTACTCTGCCCACTGCCTGCCAGTTTCCCCCAGGTCAGCCTTTGATTGGATGAGAAATTTATGCATTTTTGTACAAGTCTCATCAGAATGCATGCGGGAAAATGCCTCTGCACAATGGAGATGACTGCAAAAGCCCCAGAGTTTATGTAAATAAGGGGGTGTTCGAGGCAGCCAATTTGAGCCTCAAAAAGCTTGATTTGAGTGTGCCCAGGAATAGCTATAGAAAAACACCCCTGGTTTGCATTTGAGCAGAGGAATTCTCCTACTGATTTTTGCATCAAGGGAAGTTAGTTCAGTTCCTTAAAGAAATACAAAAGCATTAAAGAAGTGCTTTTTCCCCCTCTAACATACAACCAAAGACTGCCAGCTAATTAAATTAATTGACATTTTAAAGGGCTTTATCATTACATATTTAAAAAATGAATGTATGTACTTTGTCAGGAATAAATTCAAACATCATTAAAGTCACTGAAAAGAATTTCCTTCTTATCCACTCCTGCCACTGACATACTCTAGTCAATCAATTGTATTACATGTTAATACAACCAATCTCAATTTTGTTTTTCTTTTAACATCAAATATTAATGAAGTAGAAATAGTGATTTTTCTCAGTTTTTATTTTGCATCAACCAGAATCAACAAAAAGTGCACATATTTTAAAGGGATTTTGACAGTTGTCCCAAAGCTTCCATAGTATTCTAAAATATGTGGTACTTTGAATACGATTATTATTTTTTTCAATAGCGAAAAAAACATTTCTTTGTTGGTGCTTTCTAAAAATTTCTTTTTGCCACCTAGAAGATTGTTCCTCTTTAAGGATATATATATTTCATCATAACTGCAGCTGTGTAAGAAGATTGTTGAGAACTGGCTTTCTCCTTTGCCTTTCATGACAATAATGGTAAACATCCTGTGGTACATTGAAAAATGCTGCCCATACCTGAAAGAGATGTCTATGTACTGACAGCCTGTGGAACTTGTAAATGTGGCCTTACTTGGCACCATGATAATTGCAGGTATGACTGAGTTAAATAGCTAGAGGTGAGGGGATCATTCTAGATTGTCAGAGTGGGCCCTCGATGCCATTGCAGTGCCTTTGTAAGAGAATCCAAGGGGGATTAGGCATGCAGAGAGCAGAAGGTGCCCTGAGGAAAAGGTACAGGTAGGAATGATGAGGCCACCAGCCAAAAGTTGCTGGCAGCCGCCCGAAGAATGGAATGGATTCTCTCTTAGAATCTCAGAGATAGCACAGGTCTTTGGACACCTTAGCCTTGAATCCTAGCCTCTACAACTGTAAGAGAGTGATTTCTGTCATCGTAAGCCACCAAGATTTTGGTCATTTGCTATGGCTGCCCTGGGAAACTCAGCCTCCTCCCCAGGCTGTTTCCTTTCTCAAAGACGTGTACATCTCTCTCCTTATGTCTCACAATCTTCTGAGTATCGAGTGCCCAGCTTGGTCCTGTTCAGATGTGTTGACAAGGTAAAATATTTTCCCTACCATGAAGAAGTCTGAGACTAAAATCTGAAACTCAAAGTTTATCTGTTGGAGTAGAGAATAAAGTGCCTAAAATAAAGTTCTTGTTCTAAAGTTATTCAGAGGTGACAATTTTAGGAATACAGGATTTTGCATTCAGCCTATTTAATCATCATCTTTATCTGGATTGCGGGGAAATTGCCAACTAATAATATGTGTATTTACTATCTTTACTCTGCATAGTGTGCATTTCTTACATCTAATCTAATAAAAGAGTAATATGCAAATTGACCCTCACTCTGTTACACGTAAGCCATGCCCACCAGCCAAGCCACGCCCACCAACCAGTCAGAGCAACTGTATGCAAATTAACCCAGTCAAGCTGGCGGCCGGCAGCCATGGAGCTAGAGAAAACAGGAGGCTTCTGTTTCACCAGCGATGGAAGAAACTGCCTGCCTAGGCCGGCTGTGGCCTCCGGTCAAGGCAACACAGTTTCAATTATAGAAGCCATGGAGCTGAAGCAAACAGGAGGCTTCTGTTTCACCAGCGATGGAAGAAACTGCCTGTCTAGGCAGGCTGTTCCCTCCAGTCAAGGCAACAAAGTTTCAATTATAGAAGATAAATAAACCCCAGAAACCTGATTCCAGCCAGTCTCGCCGGGACGTTAGGTCAATGGGAGCTGTGGCCAACCTGCAAACAGCCATCAGCCCCTCACCCAGGCTGGCCAGGAACCCCAGCAGGGACCCCCACCCTGATCTGGGACACCCTTCAGGGCAAACCAGCTAGCCCCACCCATGCACCAGGCCTCTATCCTATATAATCCTATCCTATAGAATAAGAGGGTAATATGCAAATTGACCCTAACAACAGAACAACTGGGAATGACTGGTCACTATGACACACACTGATCACCAGGGGGCAGATGCTCAATGCAGGAGCTGCCCCTGGTGATCAGGGCACTCCCACAGGGGGAGCTCTGCTCAGCCACAAGCCAGAAGGCTGCCAGTACAGCAGTGGCTGTGGGAACCTCTCCTGCCTCCTCAGCAGCACTAAGGATGTCCGACTGAAGCTTAAGCCTGCTCCCCACTGGCAAGTGGACATCCCCTGAGGGCTCCCAGGCTGCCAGAGGGATGTCTGACTACCATCTTAGGCCTGATCACCTGGGGAGCAGGCCTAAGTCAGCAGATGGACATCCCTGGAGGGGTACCAGACTGCGAGAAGGCACAGGCTGGGCAGAGGAACCGCCCCCCTCCTGAGTGCACAAATTTTTGTGCACCGGGCCTCTAGTTATCTTATAAGTTGGAATGACTAGTTCAGTGCAGATTTTAGACATTGTTGTATCTTTGGAACAATTATTATATGATACATTTGACCATAAATAAATAAAACGTTACCATTTCAAAATAAAATGTTGAAATTGGATATTTATAATAAAGTATTATGATGATTCCTGTAGGTATTATTATTCTACATAGGTAAAGAAAGCTTTTTTTTTCAGAGTTCCACTAGTAATCTAGTCTGTTGGTTTAAACAGGAAAGAAAAAAAACAGACAAAAAGTCCAGTTCAAAAGAAAGTCTCAGATATGTGGCAAGATATTATTTTATGTGCAACACAAATGGTGTATTATAATGGTGAAGTGAACTTTTAAGGAACCAATGCTGGGGGGGGTGGGGGGGAGAGAGAGAGAGAGAGAGAGAGAGAGAGAGATCCTAGACCTACAGCAAGTCAGCATATTGATATATCTGAGGGCCCTGGAGTTGTTAGTACTTGATTCAAGGCAGAAGTGGAATTTCTCCACTCTTCATCTTCAAGCAAAGACGAATGGGCTTTCATAATGGACCTTGCTCTGACAATGGGAATAAATGACTGTGATACCTGAGCACTTTCAAGGAGACCCAGAGACTCAATATGCAAAGTCTTTCATTTTATCACTGCAAGTGCAGCCTTGGATTATTACTGACAGTCAAGATGAAGTTAAAGTAAAGGTCAGGCAGACTATTGACAATAATAAATTTTAAGATTTGGTATCTTTTTGCTGAGGCTTTCTCTAAGTTTTTATTTTTAAAAAAAGGGATAAAGAAAAGGAAAAAAAGAAATAAACACTTTGCCTTAGTGCAATTGAAAACAATATATGCATTTTACAGATTATTTCTGAACAAAGATAAAAAAAAACTCATTTTTAAACTGTGTTAGTAAAACTGTTCTCTGAATTCCTAAGTAAGGATATCAAATCCTATAAACGCTGATAGTATAATATATCTAAAATTAATATATCTCTGCATTTTTATAAAGGTTGACAATATGTAGTAGAGAGTTTATTTTTTGCTATATGTGCCTGAGGTTAATAGGTCCTCCAATATTTTGACTAGTTTTTTATTTTAATTATGTATTAAATATTTACTGCCTCAAAAACAAAAGAATATAGCTTTTAAATTCACTATTAAATTGTTGTTAAAGTGTTCACAGTTAAACTGTATGGAAAATTAGAAAAGGACTTATTTTTTATCAAATCTTGTCTTTTTGGTATAGCAATATCCTTCTATCAAGAAAATTATCTATTTCTAAAATTATAATTCAAGATAATTTTATTTTAGCACTTAACTGTTATAATGATGAGCTTTCTTCCTCATTTGAATTTCCCTTTACTTTTCAATTTTAATTTACCAGTTCTCTATATTCTTCATTCTAACAATGCATATATTTTATGATTTGTTGTGATTTATGAAAAAGCAGTTTGGTTTAAGACTTAACTGTTTGTTTGTTTGTTTGTTTGAAAGAATATCTTGGGGAAACTAAAACTCTCTGATTACATAAGCAATAAATAGATGTGTGGAAACACTTGATTCAAGATCCAAAATCCCTCCCCTAAAAAAATACCACAAAAACCAAAACATCTACTGCTTTTTGGAAATCATAGACATGAAAATTAGAGACTAATAACCAATATAAAAACATAATTAAAAATAGATACCCTCAGTTCAGCCACGGCTTTTCTGCTTGAATTAGTTGCCCTGAAGCACAATTTTTGGCTGCACCAGGGAAAATGGTCAAAACAATAGACTGTTCGTAAATTCTGCGCTGTGATCACGAAAATCCTGTAACAGGACAAGGACCTGGGAGCTTCAGCCATCTCATTGCTGGATTTATCATATTCCTTCACACAGTCACAATCAAAGACATACAGAAAAAATTTCCAAGAAGACGTCCACTCCTAGCAGATATACCGGTTAATAATTATGATCTTTGATAGGAGGAGTGGGTTGAATGCATCATCACTGTGTAGGTTACGAGGACACAGAGCATCTGGCGAATGTTTTCTGGAAGCGTGCATATTTTGTTAAAATGTACATGTTAAAGATTCATTGCCACTTAGGATTAGATAGTAACAGAATATATTTTAATATCTCACTGGCATTTAACAAACATAGATTTATCACCTAACAGGGTGTTTGGCGCAGTGTCATTTACTTTGAGTGACATAAAATGTGCAACAAATGGACTGCACTGTGATAACTAAAATATATATAACTCCCTAGATCTCTTTAGGTTTACAGATATTGTGAATATTAAAGCAAGTTATGGCATCAGAAATTGAGATATGTCCTATGTTAATAATTATGCTTAATATTCAAAAAGCAGAAAAATTGTACTAGTATCAAATCTTTTTGTTGAAAACTATGTAATAAGGAGGGGTAATACCTCCTTATAACAGATTATGGTCCCTGTTATTGAATAGAATAAGTGATACATACTTATGTTGCAAGTTGATTGGATATAATTTGGTGACTCTATATAAAAAAGACCATAAATATAAAAAAATTTAATATAGACAGTAAATATTTTAATAATCATAATAATGATAATCCTGCATTGAGCATTTCTCATATACCAGAACAGTCAGCTCTTATATGTACTAAATTATTTAATCATCTCCATAACCTATACACTAAATGATTATTAACTTCTATTTTAAACACAAAGATATGGAGGCACAAAAGTAAACTTGGCCAAATTTACAGAGCTATGAGGGGCAGAGCCAGGTTACATGGCATGGCGACTTGAATTCTGGGCTATGGCACTTGGGTTTACCTGGCACAGCTACTGAAGTGCCTTGGAGCTTAGAAATTTAGCTCTTCAATACAGTGCTGCTTCATCAATTAAGGCATGGTATTTTAGTTGAAAAATTGACATTTCAAAGTGACTGATGAGTGGAATGTTAATGGTGCTGTTGAGTGCATACAGAATGGCACCAAAGCTGAGACAGAGTTTGGAGCCAGATTTTAAGATGTCTTTGCAGTTTACTTCCCCTCTCCGTAATATTGGTAAAACCAGCCCCCATGGGCATCGGTTTCCTCATTTACACAATGGGGAGGGGTAATACTTCCTTATAATCTCATCATAAGGATTGAATTGTAAGCAGTGCCTGGTGACTAGCCCTTCTGTAAACGGAGTAGTTTTATAAATATTAAAAACTAGAGGCCCGGTGCACAAAAATTTGTGCACTTGGGGGGGGGGGGAGGAAGTCCCTCAGTCCAGCTTGTGCCCTCTAGCAATCTGGGACCCCTCGGGAGATGTCCACCTGCTGGCTTAGGCCTGCTCCCTGGGGGATCGGGCCTAAGCTGGCAGCAAGACATCTCTCTGGCAGCCACCAGGGGCCCTCGGGAAATGTCTACTTGACAGCAGGAAGCAGGCCTAAGCTGCAGTCAGACATCCTTAGCTCTGCTGAGGAGGCAGGAGAGGCTCCCACCACCACTGCTGTGCTGGCAGCTGGCAGCCTGACTTGTGGCTGAGCAGAGCTCCCCCTGCGGAATGCACTGACCACCAGGGGGCAGCTTCTGCATTGAGCATCTTGCCCCTGGTGGTCAGTGTGTGTCATAGTGACCAGTCATTCCCAGTCATTCTGCTGTTAGGGTCAATTTGCATATTACCCTTTTACCATATAGGATAGAGGCCTGGTGCATGGGTGGGGGCCAGCTAGTTTTCCCTGAGGGTGTTGTGGATCAGGGTGGGGGGTCTGCTGGGGTGCCTGGCCAGCCTGGGTCAGTGACTGATGGCTGTTTGCAGGCTGGCCACATCCTCTTCAAGGTGGGTGTCCCCCCCGAGGTGCCTGGTGAGCCTGGGTGAGGTGATGAGGGACATTTTCAGGCTGGCTACATCCCCTTCAGGGAGGGGGTCTCTTCTAGGATACCTGGCCAGCCTGAGTGAGAGGCTGATGGCTGTTTGCAGCAAGACTGGCTAGAATTTATTTAACTTCTAAAGTTGAAACTTTGTTACTTTAAGCGGAGCCTAGGTCGGGTTGCCCCTGACAACTCGAGCCTAAGGCTGGAAGCAGGTCTCTGGGGTTTATTGATCTTCTATAATTGAATCTTATTTTTGGATTTTTATATAAAGTGCAATACATTGAAAATTTGCATATTTGAAAATTATTTTTATAATTTATATTCTCTTTGAAAAAGGGAAGCTGAGATTGAAATGTCAGGAACTCCTTCTAATGTTTTTTATTTACAAAATGACCATTGCAATTGACACTTTTACTTCAAATTCATAGATGAAAATTGCTCTAACAGTCAATGGAAGATCACACCTGCTATTGTATAACTGTCACTACACATATTTTTTTATCCAATAATTGCATCCTTGAAAGGAGTTTTCAAATGTGAGGAAATCATTTTCAAGTTCCTTGGAAATGCAGAAGGCAATTACGTTGTTCTATGCACTGCTGCATTTCTGGAGATGAAAATTTTTGTTCATTAATGCTCCTAGCACCTGGGTCTTTTGTTCAGTAATTCTCTTAGCAGTTTTCCCAAACAAGGCAATGGTTTAATTACTTTTAACAAGTTATGGAAGACATTAATGTTTTCAGATGTCACTAATTATGGGAATAAATACATTCTAAGTTAAGGATTTAAAGGTGGAGGAGACTGACAACTTTCAGAAAGGAGTGGGTGAGGGGGATTGGAGGAAAGAAGGTGAACAGACTAGCCAAAGAACATATACGCATAACCTATAGACCCAGAAAATACTGTGATGGTTAGAGGGAAGGGGGGTGAAGGGTGGGGGGAATGGGGACATCTATAATACTGTAAACAATGAAAATAAAGTTAAAAAAATAAAAGATGGGATGCAGGGCATATATTTCCTAATTCCAAGAAAATTAGCCAGAAAAGGAATGGCTTTGGGAAGCTAGTTCAGCATTCCCTTCCTGGTTACACAATCCATATTGAGAACACAAAATGCTTCAGGATTCCTATATTTATAGTTCAACCTAAAAGATAAGGTTATGCTGTATCACGACTTACTCAATCTTTAGATGTTAATGCTTCATGCCTCCATCAACAGGAATAAGTTTTGTTTATTAACATTTAGTCATTGGTTGAAGGGGTTAATAAGTTTGCTTTCCTGTGTTATTTTATTATTTGTGTTGTTGTTCTCATAGCATCTTATATAAACTAGAGACATGGTGTACGAAATTCATGCACTTGGGGGAGTGGGGTCCCTCAGCCAGCCTGCACTCTCTCAGAGTCCAGGAGCCCTTGGGGGATGGATGTCCAACTGATGATCTAGGCTCACTTCCCCTGGACATCCCCAGCCCTGTCCCAGAGGTGGGGGAGGCTCCCGCTACCAATGCCGTGTTCACCAGCCGTGAGTCCAGCTTCTGGCTGAGAGGCACTCCCTCTATGGAAGTGTACTAATCACCAGGGGACAGCTCCAACATTGAGTGTCTGCCCCCTGGTGGTCAGTGTGCATCATAGCCACTAGTCATTCCACCATTTGTATGATTTGCATATTAGCCTTTTATTACTTCAGATAGATCCAGTAAGAATTTTATTCAGGTAATTGAAATAAGTTATAGTAACTTTAAGTCTTTATATGTGTTGATATGTATCATTACAGATATGTTCTATCCTCTACTGAAGTCTATGTTAACTGATATAATTAGATTCCTTAGCTAGAGGTATGCAATGTTGATAGTATGTCTAACTCCAGACTGTTATTTAAGAAGGCTCATTTAAGACAAAAGAATTAAAGAGAAAAGCATCCAGAGTATGTTTCAGTGCCAAAACAAATGAACTAAACAATTTTGCTTGGCTTTCTCTGATGGTCCTGAAGATCTACCTTGTCTGTACAAAATCAAATAAACAAATAATAATAATAATAAACAACCCACAAAACAACCCATCAGGATCCCAATAAATGCTTGTAGGTATAAGTTTATGCCATGATGTTAGGCTTTGCAGGAAATAGTTACACATCTGGTATCTTTCAATATTTTCCCTTTTAACTTATATTTGTGGCTTTTAAAACAGGTGTTCAAGGCTTCCTATTTCAATTTAACAGATGTCATTACTTGCTGTGTCCTATAAAGTGTGCTAAATTGTCTAAAATACTATCTTTTATTTTTAGAGTACATTTTAATGACACTCTTTTGTCTGAATTCTCAGAACTTATTCATTCCTTTCAATATTTCACTGAGTGAATATTTGTCAAGCAGTCTTAGAAGTGGAGAGAATAGAACAGTGGATAAAAGAGAGAAGCTATAGGAACACTCATTGAGCAGATTATCTAGTCAGCACAGGCACTACCAATGGGAACCACAAAAGCTCCCAGTCTAGTTCATCAGAATGCGCTTGCTGATAGAATTACATTTAATTACATAGATGTGCCTGGCACAAAAAATGGCATTCTTGAGTGTTCTTATAT
>PVJC01010517.1:8765-42940 GCA_004026665.1 Murina feae
ATGTATTCTAGCCATTCAAGTGAAGAGCTGAGGTAAAGACTTGGATACACATAGGTGCAGTTTGGAAGAGAAGTCTGGGCTGGAGATGGACATTTGAAAGTTACAATGTGTATATCAAGCATGTCAAACTCATGGCCCACAGCTTACATGTGGCCCACAATGAATATTTTTGCAGCCCAGCCAATATAATGGTATGTAAGAAACATTTTACAAAAATTTCATGACTTAATTTTTATAATATCCTGTAATACATAATTATTAATAGCAAACTACAACATTCACTAATGACTGATTACTATAATTGTGTTGCATTCATTTCCCTTACACGCAGGCGCACCATTTCTCTCCACTAATACTAACAGTGAATATTTTAGCAGCCAATTGCCACGTCATTAGTCTTGTACTATTTGTTTGGTGTGCATAATAGGAAATATTTCCCTTTCAAAGAACAAGAAAAATAGATTTATTTGCATTATGTTTATTTGTGCTATTATTCAGTGTCTGGTAAGTTAATGTTTAAGAAAAAATATTAATTTTTATTAACACATTCTATTATTTTATGTTAATGATTACTTGTTTATTTTAGCCTTTTGTATTCAGCATGTCTCTATCAAAATAAACCTACGTTTCTATGAAAATTGAAGCTTTTGTTTTTTTGTAGCCCATATAAATTTAAAACTTGTTTATTTGGCCCGTGCTAACTTTTGAGTTTGACATGCTTGGTATAGATGGTATAGAAAGACAAGGGGGCAAGTGAGGACAAGGAAGGGAAGAGGACAAGAACACTGTGACAAGATGAAAGTGAAGAACAGTGGGAGACAGAGGGAGGGAGGCAAGACCAGTGAGGAAGCCAATCTAAGAGAGAGTGGTGTCTGGGAACCCAGTGAGGACAGTGCATGTGAGACAGAAAAAAGTTAGGCAGGTAGAGGCAGACCATGGGAAGAGGAAGTGAAATCAGGAACCCAGCTGGACAGAGTTAGTAAAACACCCCAACTGGGGTGGAAAGGAAGGGTGCGCAAGAGGCATGAACTTTAAACTGTATGGAAATTGATAAGACAGAGTGTGCAAATAACCAATCACAAGGCCATGAAGCAGGCATATATACAAAAAAGTGTGGGCTCCCTTTTCCTCTTCCCTAGCACAGTGCACGAAAGATACCTAAT
Source organism: Murina feae (assembly GCA_004026665.1). Classification (NCBI taxonomy): domain Eukaryota; kingdom Metazoa; phylum Chordata; class Mammalia; order Chiroptera; family Vespertilionidae; genus Murina; species Murina feae. The sequence goes on from PVJC01010517.1 coordinate 9,929, forward strand.
GCTCCTGTTGTGGGGGAGCACAGCCCCTGAAACCACATGGCTTATGGCCTGTTGGGCCTCCACACATGGATTAATAGGCTTTAATTAGCTTGGATGCTGAACTACTCCTGATTTTAACATGGAAAGGGAGCTCTGGACACTGGCTACTCCTGGTACCCTAACTGCACCTTTTCCAAGACTTGCTTCTCCCAATAAATTTTCATTCTATTAATCATTTTTGTTGAGACTTCATTTTTTGATTTTCACAAGACAAGAACTTGGACTCAAAACATCCACATTTTTGGTTGCACATGGAGGGAACAGAGCCATCAACATGGTCAAATGGGCTAATACTAAGAAGTCAAGCAAGTTGAGAACTAAGACATTGGATTTAGCAGCACAGAGGTGGGAGTTTATTAGTGACTGTTAAGGAAAAAGATGGTTTCTGAATTCCCTCTCAGACCACCCCTCCAGTGCGTAGGGCTGCCATCATTGCCAGGCCCTGGCCCTGGGCTGCCTGGATTCCTCATATCCTCCACTACCTTACCAGAAGATATGCATCAGGGGGCAGTCTTTTCATCTCACAGTCAATCCCTGCTAGGGCACAGTGCTGTGGTAGCAGCCATACATACACATTTAACAAGTGGCTTCCAGAGATGGTATTTCTCATTCAAAGGAAATTATTTTCATGGATGAAATTTCAGCCCAAAGAGTTTGCATTTCAGAAGTGAGCATGGGGTGCATAGGAAAGGGAGAGCAGGACAGAAAGTGATGGGCACAGGTCCCTGGTCCAACTCTTCTGTCAACAGCTATGTTGCTTTGCATCTCTCAGCTCGCTTCTCTTGGCCAAAGCTGCCCCATCTGTGAAACAAAGGGTTTGGTTGACAGATTCTTGCTCTGTCCAAATGACAGACTCTGTATAAGTGGCTTTGTGTATAAGTATGACCTTTTCAGAACATCACAGATTTCTGATACATTTAATTTTACTATAAAAATTAAAACAATTTTTCAAGCAAAAAAAGACCTTAATTCTATAGTTTTATTGGATTTATTTGATTGTATATGTCTTATTAGACATGGGCTGTTGGAGAAGGAACAGCTCTTGACCCTGCCCAGAGTCTCACTTTATAGCCATTTATTGCCTACACAGGTAAAGAGGGTACACTTATTTTTTAAAAAATGTATGGAAGAAAACTATGAATTGAGAAAATCCTACTCATTGACTAATTCTTTTTGTCCCTGGATTTGGGGGAAAGCTAAAATCACCAATTTGCTGAAATTCTGGAGTAACTTTAGCCACAGGAAACTGGATTTCTAGACCACGGTCCCTGCTAGACAATCTCTAACTAGCATCCCCTCTAGCTGTGTCTAAAATTCTACAAATAAGCACCTTTGCCTCTTCAGCCAAGAGCCATGAGTGAGGCCAGAAGCTAAAGTCAGCTGCTTCCCCAGAAGCTGAATGGCTTTATTTTATTTTAGACTAAAGGCCTGGTGCACAATATTTGTGCACTGGGGGGTGGGGGGTCCTTCAGCCTGATCTGGGAGCCCTCGGGGGAACACTCTCCAATTCGGGAGTTTCTGTCTGTCTTTGCAATCATATGAGCGAATTGTCTGAGACCTCAACTCAGTTTGGTTTGTTGCTCACAGAATAATAGAGGCTTTTTTTTTCTTTGCTTCATTGGTGGAGATTTCCTGGAAGTTTCAGAATATCTTCCCTTTAATTTTTCCAAGACACTCTGATTTTACTTAAGTCTCTCACCTTTCCTTTCTCTCCATCCTCCACCACAACAGTAACTTGCTCCAGGCTCACTTTGCTCTAGTGTCTAGGAGATCCATCTGCCACCAGAACTACCATTCCCAGCATTCCTGGAGCTCCTCATGCTCTGGACTTCTGCTTCCAGTCCTGAGGATGCCACCAAAACTACTATTCCCAGAATTCCTGGTGCTCCCCAAGATCTTGGTTTTCCCTTCCTGCTGTCTCTGTTCCATGGCTTCCCACTCTACCAAGCTCTCCCGCTCTGCTCTCCGCTCAGTGCCATCATCTTTGTCAGGTTAATTTGCATACTCACTCCTGATTGGCTGGTGAGTGTAGTGGAGGGATGGTCAATTTACATGCTTCTCTTTTATTATATAGGATAATGAATTAAATAAGGTTCTGGGAAGGGGCTTCGCAGATGGGATATTTAAAACTGCCAGCTATACTCCATGAGAGATGCTGAAGGAGAGAGTAGGAGGACCATTTAGAAATTTCAACCTCAGAATCAAAATATTTGTGAAGACAGACATGTATGAGCATTCCTTAGGAATTAAAGAAGGGAGGGTACTGATTATTTCTGTTCTGCCTCTGCTTAGAAAGTGTAATATATGCAATTACCACAGCAGCCTCTAGATCAGGGGTCCTCAAACTTTTTAAACAGGGGGCCAGTTCACTGTCCCTCAGACCGTTGGAGGGCCAGACTATAGTTTAAAAAAAAAACAAAAAACTATGAACAAATTCCTATGAACACTGCACATATCTTATTTTAAGCAGGACAGGCAGCAGCGGCAAAAACACCCAGCATGTGGCCTGAGGGCCGCAGTTTGAGGATGCCTGCTCTAGATGGCAACTAAAGAAAGGAAAGAAAATTCTTAGTAGGGGAGACCAGTAGAAACTAATTAAAGCTATAAAAACAAATTATATACACACACACACACACACACACACACACACGAGCCCCATGCATGAAAATTCATGCACTGGAGTGGGGTACCTCAGCTCGGCCTGCCCCCTCTCACAGTCCAGGAGCCCTCAGAGGCAAGAGGCAACCCGGCAATCAGGGGAAGGCGACACCCATCACACCTCTGCTCCTGCCACTGCCAGCATTTCAAGTCTCAGTGGCCCTCGGGTAGCTCTGGGTGGCTGGGTAGCCATCATCCAAGACTTGCCTGTACCTCGGGCTGGCCCTGGGCAGCTGGGGGTTGCAGGGACTGGGCACCATCATCTTGTGGCTGTGGGTGCCACATATTCCCTCCTTATTGGCTGTGGGGGCCACCATCTTTGAGGGTGGGGCAGTCAATTGCATATTTTCTCTTTATTAGATAGGATTTTAAATACAGCAGCATAGGAGTAAATAGACAGGCTCTCTGCTTCTCCTGCGCAGTGCCAGCCACAACTCTGAGACACAATGGTGAAGGTCAGAGTGAACGGATTTGGTCACACTGGATGCCTGGTCACCAGGATTGCTTTTAATTCTGGCAAAGTGGATATTGTCACCATCAATGACCCCTTCATTGACCTCAACTACATGGTCTACATGTTTCAGTATTATCCTACTTATGGCAAGTTCAAGGGCACAATCAAGGCTGGAAACGGGAAATTGTTATCAAAAGAAAGTCCATCTCCATCTTCCAGGAGCAAGATCCCGCCAACATCAATTAGGGTTATGCTAAAGTGACCAGATTTTAACATTGGTAAAGCGGAACACCATAGACCAGGGGGGTTCTTTTTTTATTATTATAATTACTTAAAATATTACAAAGAATAGTACATATGTCTCTTTTTTTCCCCTCTTGACCTTCCCCTGTCCTCCCCTACCCTGACCAGGGGGGTTCTTGATTAAAAATTTGGTCTATATGGAGCAACAAAAATTTTCATAGAACGCAAAAACAGTATTGTAATATATTTTTTTAAATTTCAACATAAGTACAATTTACAAATATAATAAAAAATTATGTATAGTATTATTTTATTCTTTGGCATAATTCTCATTTGAATGAATATTTTTTAGCAGATTGCTGTCGTTTAAAAGGTCATGAAATTTTTCACAAGAATTTGTTAAATTATATTTCACACATAAAATGACTTTTTAAGTCTCAACAATTGTGATTTTTCTGATGTCCACACTTCATTTACTGTAGGAAAAACGCATTCAGTCACAGCATTAGTTCCTGGTAAGGACAGCATGTTATTATTTTAATTTTAATCCTATATTTCTTTCTAAATAATGACAATACTAACTTGTATTATTTTTCCTCTGAATTTACCGTAACGTAAGTCATGTCACTTTCAAGGCCAGCACTAGACTTTTTGCCACCACTATAAAATATAAATAATATGAGTACTGTCTGCTAGATTCAAGAAAATTTATGTATTTATGAAATAAATAAATAAATTACTTACCTAAATTATCTGAATAGCTGATTTGTAATGACATCACTTGTTTAACTAGCTTACTAGCACACAGTATAATGTGTATCGTCTGAGAGACAGTTACAAAATGTTTTCGTCGTTGCCAATCCAAAAAAATGCCATTGTTCATTAAGTCCAAACAATGGTCGTTGAATTCTAACAACTGATCAACAATGCAAACTTTGATAAGCAGTTCTCAATAATCAGTTCTCAACAATTATTTGTTATTATTAAAGTTTAACATTATAAAATTAACAAAAATAATATAAAACTCGTATACTGGCTAAATAGCCACATGGCTGCCGAAAACCATATATTCCCTTCCCATTCTCCCGCTGTTCCCTAGCTTGTCATGTATTCTTTCCAAAAATCGGGACTTTTTTAAAACGCTGCAGGATAAATTGTTAAAAATGGGTACTGTCTGCCAAAAGCGGGATGTCTGGTCACCTTGGGTTATGCTGGCGGCTGAGTATGTTGTGGGGTCCACTGGTGTCTTCACTACCCCTAAGAAGGCTGGGATGCACTTGAAGGGTGGAGCCCAGAGGGTCATCATCTCTACCCTTTCCTTGGATGCCCCCATGTTTGTGATGGGTGTGAACCATGACAAGTATGACAACACCCTCAAGATTGTTGGCAATGCCTCCTGCATCGCCAACTGCTTGGCCTCCCTGGCCAAGGCCATCCATGACAACACTGGCATCGGAGGGACTCATGACCACAGTCCATGCCGTCACTGCCACCCAGAAGACCGTGGATGGCCCCTCTGGGAAGCTGTGACATGATGGCCAAGGGGCTGCCCAGAACATCATCCCTGCTTCTATTGGCATTGCCAAGGCTGTGGGCAAGGTCATCCCTGAGCTGAACAGGAAGCTCATTCACTGGAATGGCCTCCCATGTTCCCACCCCCAATGTGTCGGTTGTGGATCTGATCTGCCGCCTGGAGAAAGCTGCCAAATACAATGACATCAAGAAGGTAGTAAAGCGGCATCAGAGGACCCCTCAAGGGCATCCTGGGCTATACTGAGGACCAGGTGGTCTCCTGTGACTTTAACAGCCACACCCCCTCCTTCACCTTTGGTGTTCGGGCTGGCATTGCCCTCAATGACCACTTTGTCAAGCTCTTTTCCTGGTATGACAATGAATTTGGCTACAGCAACAGGGTGGTGGACCTCATGGTCCACATGACCTCCAGGAGTAAGAGCCCCCTGGACCACCAGCCCCAGCAAGAAGAAGAGAGGCCCACAGCTGCTGGGGAGTCCTTGCCCCAGATTGGTCCCCAAACACACTGAGAATCTCCTGGCCACAATTTCCATCTCAGAGCCCCTGGAGAAGGGGAGGGACTTAGGGAGCCCTACCTTGTGCACTACCAATAAAGTTCACTGTACCCAGCCAAAAAAGAAAAAAAAAAGAGTAAATAGGTAAAATGTGTGGGGGGGAAAGCTAAGAAAATTTTTACATATAATATATAACCAATTTCTTAAAAGAAAATCCCATTCCAAACTACTTAGAATTCTAAACCAATTAATAACTTACTTGGGATACATTTGTAGTCATTCACAATTATAATGCCAATATTTATGTCTTGATTTATGCAATAAACATTACTGTACCAGGTGACTCCTAAAGACCCTCTAAGTTCTAAAATTCCTGAAAAATAGTATGCTAATTCAGTTTTGCAACTTGAATAGTATTTTTTGATAGATTTTAACAGTCTTTATGTTTATTGTTCTGCTCTGCCTAGTGTTCCTAACCTTTGGAACAATGATCTGAAATGAGATTAGTGATGTATTCTGGAACCATTCATTTGTAGGAGAGCCTGTTGGGTCTATGCCCTCCCTTGGGCCACAGCTCCTTGGGTCACAGCTGGTGTGTTAAGAGTCTGGGGCCCAACACAGAGTAGGTGTTCAGCAATGTTGGGTGAACTGTGCTGACTCAGTAGAGAGACCTGTGTGTCAGGAGCCCTTAAATGAGGCTGCAGATGTGCTAGGATGATTGGGGAATATTTAAGTGTGGAGGGCTTCTCCTGGAGCCAGGCCTGGAGTTCAGCTACTTGCAGCCTGGACCTCCTGGACCTCAGAGATCTCTGAGGGCATAACTTGGCAACAGATGTTGAGGCCAAATGGCTCTTGGAACCAATATCCCCCCAAAAGAAGATGACTTCACATCCAGGGTCAGCCAAAGTTGAAGCAAGCCAGCGCCCCAACTGCAGAATCTGGAAAGCATAGAGCCACGTATCAAATGACAAACTTCCCATTTATATGAATGAATATCTTCCCAACTGCTTGCCCATTCAAAACCTTACTAATACGCAGTTCAGAAAGTGTTCACTATTTAAAGCTTTTTTTCTCCAAAAAAACCCCATTAAGGATCTTTCACAAAATCATAATTTCATAGAATCTGAGTGGACTTTGAGAAATCACCAAATATGTTCCATACCTCTAGGCAGAGCAGCTCATAAGTCATGCCAAAAGCAGAAAACAAAACAAATTTTAAAAACCAGCTTCCTTTCCTTTTCATCAAGTTTCCAGACAAGATTTGACCAGGCAGCCCTTCCTCTTTCTCTTCATAATTAGCATATTTTTTAAAAATGTCCAACTGTGATATATATTTAAATTTAGGCAGCTACTAGCTATGTGAGTTTAAGCAAGTCTACTTAACCTCTCAAAGCCTCACTTTCTTCATTTATAAAATGAGTATTAGAATATGTGCTGAATAGAGGTGTTGCAAGGTTTGAGTAAAAAAATTATGTAAATTATGCATGTTGTGCCACTATATAAACTAATAAAGATGTAATATTAAAATTAACCATTTCTTCAGGATGTGTAAGACACGCCCACCAGCCAATCAGAGCGACTGTATGCAAATTAGCCCAGCCAACATGGAGGCTGCCACTCATGGACCTGAGTAAATGGCAGCTTCCATTGCAGCAGGAATGAAAATGAAACTGCGGCAGCTCCGCTTATCTTGGCTCAAGCAAAACATGTTTGCAACAAAATATCAATCATAGAATCCTCAGGAGCTGAAGGAAACAGCAGGCCTGGCCTGACCACTAAGAGTAACATTGTCTCATTATAGAAGCCCAAGGTGAAGCAGAGAGGAGGTTTCATTACTAGGCTCGGCTTAAAGAAACAGTGCATCAATTATAGAAGATAAACAAACCCCAGGAACCTGCTTCCAGCCAGCCTTGCTGGGACATTGGGTCAATGGGAGCTGTGGGCAGCCTTAAAGCCTGAAAGCACCAATCAGCCCATCACTCACGCTGGCCACAACCCAATGGGGTGAGGGACATTACTGGGGGACTTGGCCAACCTGCAAACAGCCATCAGCCCCTCACCCAGGCTCATCAGGCATGCCAGCAGGTGGACATCCCCAGAGGGGTCCCAGACTGTGAGAGGGCACAGGCCAGGTTGAGGGACCTCCCGAGTGCATAGAGCGGCTGCAGGGCAGAACAGCGCAGGACCCAGGACCGGTGAGTGGGAAAGAGGTGCAAGGTTGGCGGCCTGCTTGGCGGCTTCCCAGGCCCTTTGAGGGGCATCAGGGAGCGGGAAAGAGGCAGTGGGGGTCAGGGGCCAGCTTGGCGGCTGCCCAAGCCCTTTGCGGGGCACTGGGGAGCAGGAAAGAAAGGCTGCAGGGGCCGGGGTCCTGCTTGGCGGCTCCCCAGACCCCTTGGTGGCACCGGGGAGTGGGAAAGGAAGGCAGCAGGGGACCGGTGAGTGGGAAAGAGTCGGCGGCCTGCTTGGCAGTTCCCTAGGCCCTTTGGGGGGCACTGGGGAGTGGGAAAGCAAGCTCTTGGGGGCTGGGGGCCTTCTTGGTGGCTCCCCAGGTCCCTTCCGGGGATCAGGGAGCAGGAAGAGGCTGGCCTGACCATGAGGCGGGGTTTTCCCTGCTTTCTGGTGGCTGGAGGAAGATGGGCAGTAGGCAAGCTTGGGAGGCAGGCAGCACCCAGCCCTGGCCACAGCTCAAAAAAGAGAACAACATGCAGGGGAGGGTAAGAGTCTGAGAGATCAATATAGAGGGGGTGCCTGCTCTAAGCCTCCACAGTGTGCCTGGGGGCAGGCTCTCAGCAGGTAGACACACACAGGAGGACTGCTCTAAGCCTCGGATGCGGCTGGGGTCAGGTCCCCAGTGGCGACACACACACAAACACACACACAAGGCACCTGGCAGACTGGGGCCCATCATAGGACATCCACTGAGGGGTTCCAGACTGTGAGAGGGGACAGGCTGGACTGAGGGACCCCTACCCTCCCCCCGTGCATGAATTTCGTGCACCGGGCCCCTAGTAGCTAATAAAAAGTACTTTGTCCCTTCTCTTCTCTCCTCTGAGTGGGCAATGGTTGGGTTATAATAATTGGGAAGCACTACAGAAATTTAACATGGTTGGGATACCAGATATTTTACTTTGCTCAATTCAGCCCCACAGATTAAAATTATCCCCTGGTCCATATGATTTTCAAATATATTGCTGAATATTCATGTGGCTGAAAAATCTATGATTATCTCAGCCAAGAATGTAAACCCACGTCACATAAATGCAAGCAAACATTTTCACATGGTTAGAAACACACTGATTTTTTAGTACATTATGTCATCAATCAGGAAGATCTTTTTGTGTTCTGTGTAACTTTGCCTAGAGTTGTTGACAGTTTTGCAAAATTGCATTAGCCAGGTTAATGTCACTAGGTCTATAACAAAAGTATGAGTCACCAGCACAACATTCCACATTGTCATGGTTCAGTTCCTGGCAATTCCATGCAAAGGGGATGGGACCCACCTATCTATTATATCACATTTGCAGCATTATGCAAATTAAAGATAACCTTTGTAAAAAAGGATATAATACCCATTCATTTTGGGAGGGAAAAGGGAGAACTAAAAAATACTTACTATCAAACAAACACACTGTCTGATAGTCAGCTGCGAGCCTGGGTGTTCCCAGCCTACAGACCACAGGGGTCTCCTGGGTTTCTTCTTCAAGGCATACATTTAGAGAGCAGCCCCTACTAGCCAGACCCCAGAGGCTTCGGGGCCTCTCACAGTGCACCCTTGGCTTGGGTTCTTAACAGCAGCCAGCTTTGAATGAGGTTTGGATAGGAATGTCTTCCCCACAGACCCCGAGGGGAGTCCCCTAATCATGCTGGGAGCAGGATAGTAAGAAGCTAGAAAAATTCCTTGACAAGTGGAATAAGGGAAACAGAGATAGAATAATTAAACAAGGCAAACAATTTGAGCAATTCACAGTCAGCTAATGAATTATAAGGTTTTATCATTCCTTTCCAAGGACACTTGGTTTACACATGCCAGACCATGTAAGGATAGAACAGCTTCCTCAATGCCTTTCTTGATGACATTTTCAAAAATGAAACTCACATGAAAATAACCCCTGATCCATGTATGTGCACATTTGGATAAATCAGCTTATTGAAGGATACACCTGAAAAACTAATGAATATTCTTTTAAGATCCTCCCATGAGATCTCCTCTAGGATTCCAGCCAGCCAGAGAGATAGAAAGCCTCAAGACAAGGACCCATGGCAAGCACTGCCTAAGAGCACACCCACGTCTTCTATCTCTCTCTGTTCTCTCTCTTTTCTAAACTCTAAGGCCCCCCACAAAACTTGCAACTGGGGGAGCAGTGAGCAGTGACAGCTTGTCCCAGGATTTCCCCCTGAACCTGTCTCCAAGGCCCACTTTTCTCTGACTTCCCAGTGACTTCTGTCAATGTGACTTCTGCTTCTCAGAGAGCCAAAACAGCCCTACTAGACTCTCCCTCCTGCGGCTTCTTCTACCCTTCCTTTGTTTTACTGTCCCCAGCTTTAATAAACATACTCTCAAAATCACCTAGACCCATGTTGTCAAATCTTTCTGCACGAAGTCAAGAACCCACACACTACTGGCAGGCTTCAGGCAGACTGTCTCTGGGCCCAGATCTTCTCTGGTAACATCTCTACTCACTTTAACTTCCTTCCCTTCCAGGTGTAGGCCTGAGGGAAGCCTCCTGTCTCCTGTTGCCTGTGGTTGAGAGGGAAGGACCGCAGGTTGGCCAAGGGCAGAATTCTGCCCCAGCTGAAGGCTCACTTCTCCACTTGCTCTCTCCCCCCACCACATGCCCCCCCCCCATTCCCCTCCTAACTAGAGATGTCAGACTTAGCAGATGTAATTTTGGCGACATACTTATACTAAACCTCACAATATTTGGGACATATACCAAAAGATATGTGTTGTTTATCTGAAATTCAAATTGAACTGGAATCCAGTGTTTTATCTGGCCACCTTACTCCTCATGCCTTCCTCTGAGGTGAGAGGTGGGAGGGAAGTCAGGGAGGCCAGAGAGATAGAGGACAGGTCACCAGGCTCAGACTGTGGCCAAGAGAAGCAAGGGCTGCCCTGGGGAGCTGGCTGCTCTTTTCAACCCAGGACTGAGGGGTCCTCAATAAGCTTTCCTGAGGTCCCCTCCCTCTGAGAGCTAAGAGCATTATATTTAGGAAACATAAATATGCCTTTTTATATTGACAATTTGCAGAATCTTATTTAAAGTGAAAGAAATAGGAATCACAATCCCTGTGACCCCAAGATAAAGGAGTCCTATGTGCTGCCAGATAATCTCAGGTGGTCACAGAATCATAGTTAACACAGAGGTCACCTAAGGGACCATCTCATATTACAAGTGAGCAAACTGAAGCCAGAGAATCAACTTGCTTTGCCACTCAGATCAGCATTTCTTCCAGCCTCCTATGAAAATAAAACAGCAACGGTGGCTAGATGACAGCCACAGAGAGTGAAACAGCCAATCCCAAAATTCCTGAGCAATCTGAATTCCCTGGGAAGTTATGTGTTCACATTTCACTAAGAAAACTGTCTACTGAGCAATAATAAGTTATTGGACAATCTGGACCTCTTGAAGGTGGAATCCATAGTTGTGAGATTAGATAAAAATCTTTTAATTTCAGGTTTTTTTCAAAGCCAAGGACTTTGTGACCTAAAGGTATAAGGTTTGCACAAGATAGTTATGACATAGAATATATTCCCTCTTGTGAAATGAAAAATATATAAAACATGGTCTCACAGAGCTCCTAAACCTTTGTAATTTCCTAAGTGATAAAAGCACAGGGAGCATCCTTTGTTCTAGTATGGTCTTTGACCCTATTCCTGACACAGGGTTCCTAGATCCCTTGGCATTTCCTGAGAGATAAGAATGTCTCTCATTCTAATGAGGCTACTCTGGGTGGCCTTCTCAATGGCAGCTGGTCACCAGAAAGACCAAGCCGTGATTAGAAACTTGGAACTTGCAGCCACACTCCTCCAGAGAGGAGAACGGGGCTGGACACGGAGTTAATAATTGATCATGCCTTCGAGATGAAGCTTCCACAAAAATTCCAAAATTACAGGATTTGGAAAACACACGGAGGTGCTGGTAGGTGGAGCACCCAGAGAGGGAAAGGAAGTTCCGAGCTCCTTCCCACCTACCTGGCCCTCTCACCTCTACCATCCGGGAGCTCATCAGTATCCTTTCCCATATCCTTTTATAATAAACCAACTAACAGTAAGTAAACTGTTTTCCTGAGCTCTCTGAACCACTCTAGCAAATTAATCTAACCCTAGGGGGGAGGGCGGGGTCTCTGATTTAAAGATGATCAGTCAGAAGCACAGGTGACAATCTAGACTTGGGTGGGAGGAGTCTTGTGGGACTGATCCCTTAAACTGTGGGATTTGGCACTATTTCCAAGTAGATAATGTCAGAATGGAGTGAATTTGTAGGACACCAGCTGGTGTAACAGAATTGCATGACAAGGAGAGGGAAATGCAACTGGTGTCAGGAATATTGTGACTGTTTTAATAATGTGAGTGTCAAGGGAAAACAGAGGAAGACTGAATTTTTCTCTACTTAACTCTGCTATCAACAGCTAGGGTTCCCCTCAACCTTAAACTAGTCCCTAGAGGAACTGAACAATCTCCTGGTGGCTAATTTAGGACATTGCATATCCTAGAATCTCAGCAGGTACCTCCAGTTCTGGACTGTATCATCCTTTATTGTGGGAGCTGTCCTGCGCATTGCAGGATGCTGGCAACATCTCTGGCCTCTACATATCTGCTGCCAGTAGCACCATACTCCCAAGTTATGACAACCAAAAAAAGTCTCCAGATATTTCCAGATGTTTCCTGGAGGGTCGGGGAGGCAAAATCGCTCCCCTTCCCAGCAACACGGAGAACCCGTCTAAAGCTGTGGACCCAGCTCTCCCTGTGCCTTTCTGCCTCATGTCCCTTGAATCATCAATTAAACACACACCAGTGAGTACTACAGTGATAATATTCTTTAGCCAGAACTGAAGCACAAAACTCCAGTTGTCACAACCAACACCAGATGTGACTAAGGACAATTTTGTCTCAGCTCACATGCACACACAAAGAAGCTTAAATCTGCACACCTGCCCACTCACACCACTGGGCCATAAGAGCAAGTTGGAGCTACTGGTGCTGTTGAAACCATCACCTCTGACCTGTGGCATAACTTTGCATTTCCTCTGACCACCCCACTTGTACAACTGCTCCCGGACCCTGTAATTTCTGGTAACTTTCTGAGCAATCCTGCTTCTTGGTTCTTCCTCAAAGCACTTCCTCTAGCTTCTTTGTGCCCTTTAACCTAGACAAGAAACTGTGTGCTCCAGACAGAGCCAGCAAGTCACAGTTCCCCAAAAGGCAGGAATATGCTGGGATTCCGAGTTTCAGAAGTTTTCATTTCTGACCACCAAGTGAATAAATCCAGAAGAGTTTTCTAAGCTCCCCACTCAGTTTCAGAAGGGCCACCAGAGCCAAGGGAATAGGGAGAGGAAAAATGAAAAGGAAATAAAATGAATTTTTGTTTTGTTTGTTCTGTGTTTCACAAAGACCCATTAGGGTGAGCAGGGACTCAGGAGAAAGGGTTTTAGACATGAAAACAGTACTACCTGCCATGGACAGGGAAACTGAAAGACAAATAAATAAGCAGAAGTAATGGAAAGTCCATCAGCAAGAAGACACCAAACGGATGTGGTAAAACTGTTTCCCAGGCCCTGTTTCTTTCTTCTTAGGTGGCAGGAGGAAACCACACATTTGCAGAATCATGTCTCTGCTACAGAAAGAGCAGCATCTTTTGAGATTAGTGGGGTGGAAGCAGATGGCAGCAAGGGGCAAGGAAGTGGCCCTGCCTGGGAATATGGGACAAATCCAAACGTTGGACTTGGTGAAAGAGATGGAATCTCTGTAACCTAATAAATTTTGAAGATGTTTTTGCAAAGCTGGTGTACTTAATTAGTTGTAGGAGACAAAGGGCATTTCTGACTCATACAAATTTAAGATTTCTGATTGTTAAGATAGCTGAGCTAAGACAAATGATAAGAAGGTTCAAAAATTTAATCATTCACCAAGTGGCAGGCTGCCTGCGGAGAATGCACACTATCTTGCACCAATGGAATAATTTGTCATTAGACGTTGGAATAAAGAGCCATGATAATTTGAGTTCACAGATACCCTTCTCCCTTAGGGAAGGTACAGTGAAGGGTTAGGCATAATGAAGGAACTTCCTGTCTTAGCTGCCACCACCACCACAGGCCTTCAGGAACATAGATATGTTGCAGCCCAAGGTATGCAACACAGTCCATTTGGGCTGCTGTAACAACATACCATAAACTGGTGGCTTAAATAATGAATATTTATCTCTCACCATTTTAGAGCCTACAAAGTCCAAGATCAAGGTGCCAATAGATTTTGTGTCTGCTAAACACTCATTTCCTGGTTCATAGATTCTGTCTTCTCTCCATATCCTCACATAGTGGGAGGAGGGATGAAACTCTCTGGGGTCTTTTTTTATAAGGGCACTAATCCCATTCGTGAGAGCTCCACCCTCATAATCTAAACATCTCCTTAAGACCCCATCTCCAAACAACATTTCATTGGAGGTTAGGATTTCAACACCAAATTTGGGGGGAACATAAATATTCAGTCCATTGTACAATCTTACCTTTATTTCTGCACTATCTTTGGAATGAGATTAATCATCAATGGGTTATTCCTGGGTACAAAGCAATGTCAATTGAATTTGGTGAGGCAACAGAATCATGAAGGGTTAAATGCTATTGATTTCAAATCTCTTACCTACACTGATAAGGACTACAGGTGGTGGACTGCCCTTCTTTCTGTCTTCATAAGTCCTTCATGTTCAGCCCTTGCTGTCTCTTCAATGTGGCATTCCTAGTCATCCTAACTGGCCCCCCACCAGCCTTGTTGCCCCTAACTGCCTCCCTCCGTGGGCCTGGTTGCCCCTAACTGCCCCTCCCCTGCCAGCCTCTTTGCCCCCAACAACTCCCCCTGCTGGCCTGGTCACCACACGCAGCCTGCTGTTCAATCATTTGGTCATTCCTCACTAATCCCCATGCCAGCCTGGTTGTAGGCAGCCATCTCGTGAGGGCCTGAGGGTAAATTTGCATATCACCTCTTTATTATATAGGATGGCCAAGATATGAAAGCAACCTAAGTGTCCATCAACAGATGATTGGGTTGCATAAGTTGTGGTTCATATATACAGTGTACTATTATTCAGTCATTAAAAAAAAAGAATGAAATCTTACCATTTGCAACCACATGGATGGATCTAGAAGGTATTATACTATTAGAAATAAGTAAGAAAGAGAAAGGCAAAATACCATATGATTTCACTTATAGGTAGAGTCCAATGAACAAACTAAATTAGCCAACAAAACAGAAACAAACAACAAACTGAAGGTTGCCAGATGGTAGAGAAGGGTGAATGAGTGAAAAATGTGAAGAGATTAAGAAGTACAAATTGGTAGTTACAAATTAGTCACAGGGATGTAATGTACAGCATAGGGAAACTAGTAATATTGCAATAACTATGTATAATGCCAAGTGGGCATGAGACTTATGTCTAATCACTATGCTTGTACCTGAAACTAACATAAAATAATATTGAATAACAACTTAACTTAAAATTTTTAAAAACTGGGGAAAGAATAACAAAACCATTTAAAGTGGGATTATATCTTAATTAAGCTTTTATTAAACAAACTAGAGGCCCAATGCATGAAAACTCATGCAACAGTAGGCCTTCCTTCCCCCGGCTACCAGCACTGGCTTCCATCCAGCACCCAGGACCTAGGATGGCTTTATCTGGAAGGACATCAGGAAGACGTCTGATCTAATTAGCATACAGGCAGTCCTTCGGTTACATCAGACTCAACATACATCATTTCATAGTTACGTCACCATCTCCCATTTACAGTATTTATTTTTTAAAAAGTTCTGTCATTGTGACGTATGTACATATGTGCCTCATGTTTTTAATCATTTATTTACCACAAGTAAAGGTCAGAAATTATCTTTCTTTTAAATTTTTTTACTGTTTCACTTCATTAATGCTCTGTATGTGCTCCATGTGAGTGACATAGGTGCTTTTAGAGGTGGGTTTCGACTTACGGCAAAAATCATGTTATGTCACACTGTAGGAATGGATCTCTGATGTAACGTGAGGACCTACTGTATTACCTTTCTATTATTATACATGGGATGATATCATCATACATTTTTTAAAATATAAAATGAGGTCCTAACCAGTTTGGTTCAGTGGATAGAGCATCGGCCTACAGACTCAAGGGTCCCAGGTTTGATTCCAGTTAAGGACTTGTACCTTGGTTGTGGGCACATCCCCAGTAGAAAGTGTGCAGGAGGCAGCTGATTGATGTTTTAACTCTCATCTCCCTTTCTCTCTGTAAAATATCAATAAAATATATATTAAAAAAACATATCCTATCTAATAAAAGAGTAATATGCAAATTAAGCATGACTCTGTCACAAAGATGGCCACCCCATAACCACAAGATAGTGGCACCCATAGCCACATCCTATCTAATAAAAGAGTAATATGCAAATTAGGCATCACTCCATCACAAATATGGCCACCTCCATAGCCACAAGATGGCTTCCCCCATGGTCACAAGATGGCAGAGCCCAGTCCCACTCAGCCTTTCCACTGAAGTGGCCAGGCCTGTTAGTCAGGCAGGTGGCGGGGGAGGCAGGGGGCCCGAGAGGCAGAACTGGAGATCAGAGGGGACTAGGGGTCACCTGCCCAGGCCAGAGGCCTTTGCCAGAGGCCTCAAGCATGGACAAGGGTAAAGCCGGTAATAGGAGGGGGCAGGGGCAGAGCTGGTGATCAGAGGGGTATGAGGGTGCCCTACCCAGGATAAGGCCTGGGCCAGAGGTCTCAGGCCTGGGCAGGGGCAAGGCCAGAGATCACAGGGGCCTGGGCACCAGTGGACGTGGCGAAGCAGGGGCCAGGGGGTCCTCTGCCCAGGCCTGTAGCCTTGACCAGAGGCTTCCAGTGGGGCAAGGGCAGAGCCAGCAATGGCAGGGGGCAGGATCAGAGCTGGTAATCGCAGAGGCCTGGGCTCTGTGAAGCCGGCAATTGGAGGGGCTTGGGAGTCTTCTGCCCAGGCCTGCAGCCTTAGCCAGAGCTTACAGGCCTGGGCAGGCGTGGAGCTGGGATTTGAGGGGCAGGGGTGGAGCTGGTGATCAGAGTGAACTACAGAGGAAACACCTTTTCTTACTGCTCATTGGCTAAGTTCCCTTTATGCCACTGATAATATTCTTAGTAACTTGGGTAATAAGAATCCAAAACGGTGATCTAGGATTTTTCCACCACACTCCTGGAGTAAAATAATGATGGTTCACTGCTGGAGAGCTAAGAAATGTCATATCCTGTCCTAGCCGGTTTGGCTCAGTGCATAATGCCTCAGCCTGCTGACTGCAAGGTGTGGGTTCAATTCTGACCAAGGGCATGTACCTAGGTTGCAGACTCCTCCCTGACCGGGACCCAGGTCAGGGCATATGCAGGAGGCAACCAATCAAAGTGTTCCTCTCACTTTGATGTTTCTCTCTGTTTTTCCCTTCTCTTCCACATTCTCTAAAAATCAATGAAAACATATCCTCAGGTGAGGATAAAAAAAAGAAAGAAAGAAATGGCATATCCTATGAAAGACACATCTTGAAAATGCCTAAAGAAAGTTGTCATTTTTTCATGGTTAAGGGACTGGGGTCCATGTTGATGAAAACACCTTGGTGGCTGGGGTGACTGGCAGTGGCTGCAGCAGGAGGATGATGGGGCTGGTGGCTTCCCCTGATTAGCTTGGTCGCCTCCCACAAAGGGAGGGCAGACTGCAGCTTAGGCCCGCTCCCCAAGGGGAACAGGGAGCAGGCCTAAGCTGTCAGGAGGACACCCCCTGAGGGCTCCCAATGTGTGAGAGGGGGCAGGCTGGGCTGAGGAATTCCCCTCTCCCCCAGTACTCAAATTTCATGCACCGGGCTCCTAATATATATATATATATATATATATATATATATATATATATATATATATATGGCTTTGGATGGTGTGATTCAGTGGTTAAGAGTGTCCATCTGCCCCAAACTGAGGGGTTATTGGTTTGATTTCTGGTCAAGAGCACATACCTGGATTGCAGGTTTGCTCCCTGGCTCTGGTCAAAGTGCATGTGGGAGTGAACCAATCTATATGTGTCTCTCACTTTGATGTTTCTCTCTCTCTCACTCTCAGTCTTCCCTTCCCTTCCTCCCTTTTACTATCCCTAAAAAAGGCAATGGAAAAAATATTCTTGAGTGAGAATTAACAAAAAATAAAATTAATTAATTAATTAATTAATTAATTTAATTAAATAACAGCTATGTAAAAATACAACAAGACATGTAATACAGATAAAGAAGAAGACACATGGTGAAATCTGAATACTTAATATCATGCAGGGGGAGGATTATGGGTATAGTTACTTTTAAGATATTGTGGTTTTTAAAATAAATGATCTATTAAACGCCAGATGGTCAAAGGGTGGAAGAAGAAAGGATAATATATTCCTTTTCCTGTATTATTTCTCCAATAATGTGGGAAGATTTGGAATAGTAGGAAAAGGGCAGGCTCAGTGGTTAGAGAATTGGCTTGCACACCGAAGAGTCCCAGGTTTGATTCCAGTCAAGGCCTTGGACCTCAGTTGCAGATTCAATCCCCGGCCCATGGTCTGGGCTCATGCAGGAGGCAACAAATTGATGTGTCTCTCTCATTTCAATGTTCTTCTTTCTCTCTCCCTTCCTCCCCCATCCCTTTTACTCTAGAAAGAAAGAAAGAAAGAAAGAAAGAAAGAAAGAAAGAAAGAAAGAAAGAAAGAAAGAAGGAAGGAAGGAAGGAAGGAAGGAAGGAAGGAAGGAAGGAAGGAAGGAAGGAAGGAAGGAAGGAAAGGGCCCTGCTGTTGGTACTTGTAATCCACATTGGGCATCTATTTACTGGACCTACACAAATGGGCCTTCTTTTCTTCTTTCCTGTCTGTCATTCCTCAATAAACAATTATTGAATCCCTGCTGCTAGACAGGTCTTATGCTTTGTCCTGGCCTTAAAATGAACTCGAACATTCCCAGACCCACTCCATCCACATTAACTCACAGTCCTACACTCCTACCCACCTAGAATATTGTCTATCTTGGTGAATAAACCATGTTTACTATTATTTTACTTCTCTATCATTTATTTTATTCTGTTTGATATCATAACTTATTGTGTAAATGTCTTTGATTCTCATTAGAAATTAAGTTACTTGAAAGCAATGACCTCATCTTATTTATTTTTTTTATTTTTCAGAACCTAGCATAATGCCAGATACAAGTAGGTACCCAATAAATGTTTATTGAATTGTCTGCTATTTAATACTTAATATTCTTTGCTTGATTAATAAGCATGCCCAGTGTCAGTTACTCCTATTAAAACTCACACGAACTATGTTCTTTTGTGCTTTTTCTTAAATAGAGATTAGATATTAATTAAAAAATTAAAATCCCACCCTGGCTGGTTTGGCACAGTGGATAGAATGTTGACCTGCAGACTAAAGGACCCCTGGTTCCATTCTGGTCAAGGGCACATGCCCAGGTTGCAGGCTCAATCCCCAGTAGGGGGTGTGCAGGAGACAGCCAATCAATGATTCTCTCTCATCATTGATGTTTCTCTCTTTCTCCCTTTTCCTTTCTCTCTGAAACCAATAAAGGTACATTTTTTTAAAAATCCCAATAGGAAATTTCTATTTTTAAAAAATTTCTAGCACTAAAGTTACTACCTTTAGCTCAGTAATCAATTACCATAGAGGTGTTCAAGAATTTGGAGAAGGGGAAATATTTAAATCATTTTAATGAAGGGGGTTCCAGTCAAGATAGTGGTATAGGTACTTGGATTGTCCCACAACCACATCAAAATTACAACTTAACTACAGAACAACCATCATTCAGACCACCTGAAATCTAGCTGCACAGGAGTCCTTCAACTAAGGATATAAAGAAGCCACATCAAGACTGGTATTAATGGAAGAGACTTAAAGAGCAGCTGGTCCCATACCCATGTGGGATGAATAAAAATCAGAAGGAATGTCTCAGATGCATCACCTTTGAGGAGCCGGGGTCCAAGCCCCACACCAGGCACCCAAGCCCAGGGCTCCGGTGTCAGGAAGAGAAGTCCCCATGAGTTCTGGCTGTGAGGAATTGAATTGCCTGGCATCAGGACAAGAGCTGGAATGGCAATTGTCTTCCAGACAGACATGCTGGCAGAGGCCATAGTTCCTTTTCTTTTTTTTAATCCTCACCCAAGGACATGCTTTTGTTGATATTGGAGAGAGAGGAAGGAAGAGGCAGAGAGGGAGAGACAGAGAATGAGAGAGATCATTAATGTGAGAGTAAGACATTGATCAGTAGCCTCCTGAAAGCATGCTCCCAATTGGGGATCAAACTTGCCATCTGGGTATGTACCATGACCAGGAATTGAAGCCACAACCTTCTCATGTACAGGACAAGGCTCCAACCAACTAAGATAGACTGGCTGTGGTGCCATTGTTCCTTTGCTAAGCTCTCGCTCCCACAAAGCCAGCCAGTGTTCACCATATCTGAGTCTCAATAAACCTGGCTAACATTGCCCACCCTGGTGAATCCATGAGACTCCCTCTCCATCTACCTTTCAGGCCTAAACCATTTGCAGTGACTTTTCCATATAAGTGATACTTTTTGGCTCATGCTTCAGACTTTCATAATATCTCTTAAATAAGTAGCATCTGACCTCAGTGAGCCCTGTACCTCTCACTATGTGGTCACAGGCTTGGCACTAGCTGCAGCCAGCTTTGGATAGCAGCTTGGCCTCTCCCGGTCACTCTTAAGCCCAGCAGAAGTGGCAACAATTTGCAGATCATTAAGGACATGTTGAATGGCCCTGGGCAAGACACAAGTGGTGACCGACCTTGGCCTGCACTTCCTGGGAGGCCTCAGAACCACCTCCACAAGGGGTATGTTCAAGGGACAGGCTCATCAAACACCAGAGCCCTACTGAACTCAGTCCTGCTCCATGGGGGGGGGATCCCCTGAACAGCTGATCATTCACAGTAGTTGCAGCCAGTCTTTGCAGCTGATCAACTTGGAGGGTAAATCCCTCCCATTGAGATGCCAACAGCAATCAAGGATCAATTAAAACAGAAAGGTGTACACAGTCCACACAGGAAATACACCTGAAGTTCCCAGCTGGGTTGAACAGGGAGGCTATGCCACTGGACCCCACAGAATAGCTACTACCAAGCCTGGGAGACATAGTAGCTCTACCTAATGCATAAGAATAAACACAGGGAGGCTGCAAAAATGAGGAGACATATACCAAAGAGCAAAACAAAACTCCAGGGAAAAAACACACAACTAAGCTAAATGGAGACAAGCAATGTATCGAATGCAGAGTTCAAAATACTGGTCATAAGGATGCTCAATGAACTTAGAGGAAGAATAGATGAACTTAGTGAGAACATCAACAAAGAGATAGGAAACATAAAAATGAAACTAGAAAACAAAAAAGAACGAGTCAGAAATGAAAAATACATTACATGGAGTGGAGTAGATAAAACCAAGGATCAAATCAGAAGTTTGGAAGATAAGAAAGCAGAAAACACCTGATAAGAACAGCAAAAAGAAAAAAATATGCAAAAAACAAGGATAGTATAAGGAGTCCCTGGGACTTCAAGCATACCAACATTTGCATCATGGGGGTTCCAGAAGGAGAAGGAAAAAAAACAAATAATTGAAAGCCTATCTATACTAATAAAAGAGCAATATGCAAATTGGTCATGACCAGATATGTTAATTAGTTATGACTAATATGCAAATTGACCGTCACTCCAACACAATAATAAGAAAGGGATATGCTAATTATGCCTGATATGCTAATTAGTCATGACCAGCATGCAAAATGTCCATCACTTCATCACACAAGATGGCGCCCCCATGTGGTCAATGATGGCTGCCCCTATGTGGTCAAAGGTGGCCACTCTATGTGACCACAAGATGGCCTGCAGGGGAGGACAGTTGTGGGAGATCAAGCCAGCAGGGGAGAGCAGTTGGGGGCAATCAGGCCAGCAGGGGTGGGCAGTTAGGAGTGCTCAGGCCAGCCAGGGAGGATAGTTAGGGGCAATTGGACTGGCAGAGGAGTAGTTAGCTGTCAATCAGGCTGGCAGGGGAGTGGTTAGGGGGTGATCAGGCTGGCAGGCAGGCGAGTGGTTGGGAGCCAGCAGTCCTGGATTGTGAGAGAGATGTCTGGCTGCTTGTTTAGGCCTGATCCTGGTGGTATTGGGCTGAAACAGGCAGTTGGACATCTGGGACCCAAGGGGTCCCAGATTGGAAAGGGTGCAGGCTTGGCTGAGGGACACACCACCATGCATGAATTTTGTGCACTAAGCCTCTAGTGTGAAAAATAATGATGGAAAACTTCTCCTACCTGGTGAAAGAAATAGACCCTCAAGTCCAGGAAACCTAGAGTCTCCAAAACAACAGGAACTCAAAGAGGCCCACACCAAGACACATTGCAATTAAAATGTATAAAGTTAAAGACAAAGAAAGAATCTTAAAAGCAGCCAGAGAAAAGCAGTTAGTTATCTACAAGGGTTCTCCCATAGATTGTCAGCTGATTTCTCAACAGAAACTATGCAGGCCAGGAGGGAGTGGCAAGAAACAATAAAAGTGATGAAAAGCAAGGATCTACAATCAACATTACCCAGCAAAGCTATCATTTAGAATCAGAGATCAGATAAAGAGCTTTACAGACAAGAAAAAGCTTAAAGAGCTCATCACTACCAAACCAGTATTACAAGACATGCTAAAGGGTCTTCTTTAAAATGGGAGGGGGGGTGGAAGAATGGGTGAAAAAAGTAAAAGGATTAAGAAGTATAAATTGATAGTTACAGAAAAGTCATAGAATGTAAAGTACAGAATAGAAAATATATTCAATAATATTTTTTAAATCCTCATCTGAGGATATTCTTTCCATTGATTTTTAGAGAGAGTGGAAGGAAGGGAAGGGTGAAAGAGAGAGAGAGAAACATTGACATGAGATAGTCACATGTATTGGTTGCCTCCAGGAACGTGCCCTTGATGAGAAATCAAACCCAAGATCATCCAGTGCATGAGCCAATGCTCTAACCATTTAGCACACTGGCCGGGGCTATCCTATATAATAAAAGGGTCATATGCAAATAGACTGAATGGCAGAACAACCAATCAAAGCATAATATGCTAATAATATGCTAAGGCTGCTCAACCGCTCAGTATAATATACACTGACCACCAGGGGCAGACTGTCAATCAGTCAACCAGTTGCTATGATGTGCACTGACCACCTGGGGGCAGATACTCCGATCAGGAGGGTAGCTTGCTGCTGGGGTCTGGCCTGATCAGGGACTGAGCGAGATGGGCTAGACCTTCCCTGGAGTCCTCCTTCTCCCCAGCCCAATAGTGCACCAGTGGAGTCCCTCAGCCTTGTCTGCACCCTCTCACAATTGGGACCCTTCAGGGGATGTCAGAGAGCTGGTTTCAGCCCCATCCCAAATGCCACTCCCCTTGAGAGGGTACCATATGCAGGGCTCATGGCTGGCAAGCACTGCTGCAGCAGCGCAAGTCTCTCGCCATCTGGAACTGATTGGGTGCAAGCCCATGGCAGGCACAGTGGTGCTAGGATGAGCAGGAGTGACAGGTAGGAGTTGCAGATGGTGTTGGACTGTGGGGTTACACCCAATCCCTCCAGGACACCTAGAAGGACCCCACCCATGCACAAATTTGTGCACTGAGCCTCTAGTTTAAGACAATAAAAGTGTAATATGCTAATTAGACCAAACAACCTTTGGGAACGACCACGCCATGACACCCACTAGTGCCAGGCCAACCTAGGCAGGTGCGATGCGATTGGTCAGAGGCCTGGCCATTGCCCCATGATTGCCCCAAAGAGGAAAGCCCAGGCCACCAATGGGCGGGCTGCAGCAGGTGGGTGCGGCCTCCTTCTGAGAAGAAAGCCCAGGTCCCAGGTGCCTGCCAGTGGCCAGAGGGAATCCCAGGTCCTGGGTGCCAGAGGGAAGCTGGTGCTTGCAGCTTGGTTGCGGGGAAGGAAGGCCTACTCTTGCACAAATTTTATGCATTGGGCCTCTGATATATATAAGCAATCATTATGACCAAACGACTGGTCAACCAGTCACTATGACGCACACTGACCACCAGGGTGTAGAGGCTCAACACAAGAGCTTCCCTATGGTGGTCAGTGAACTCCCACAGCCAACCTCCCATGGCTAGCTAACCTTCCCCAGTCCCTTCCCCCACCCAGCAGGCTCCATCCAGCAGCTGGCAGGCCCTGTCCGGCAGGCCTCGTCTGAAAGCCAGCAAGTCCTAGCTAACAGCCAGCAAACCCAGCCAGCCCAGCCCTGATTGGGACTGGGTAACATGGCCCTGATAGGCTCTGATCACCAGCCTAGTCTAGGGACCCCACCCATATGGAAATTTCATGCACCAGGCCTCTAGTGTGTGTGTGTGTGTGTGTGTGTATGCCTAATATATATGTAAGCGACTGAACAACTGAATGACGGGAATAATTGGAATGACTGGTCACTATGATGTTCCCCCCGGTGGTCAGTGCACTCCCACAGTGGGAGTGCTGCTCAACTGACGAACCTGTCTTTGTGGCCCACCAGCCTAGCAGCAGCCACTCACTTCCTTGGTAGTCCTGCAGGTCCAATCTCCAGAGAACGCTCCAGGCACCAATAGACCAGCCCCACCAGCACAATCCTGACAGCGCTGCCAGCCTCCTGGAAGTAGGCCTCAGGCACTGTGGCCACTACCCCTCCCTAGACACTCCACAAGGAAGAAATAATATAAAAGCAGCCACCAGGTGGCTCCCTATAACCAGTGCAAATGTCACTAGGACAAATCCAGATCCTGGGCTAGCAAGGGTGTTGCACCACCTCCCAGCTCCCCCACCCTTTCGGGATCCTACCCATACACAAATTCGTGCACCAGGCCTCTAGTAATCAATAATATTACCGTGACTATGTATGGTGTCAGATGGGTAGTAAGTTTATTAAGATGTTAAGTTAGTAAGTTATATAATGTTTAATCCCTGGGTTGTACACCTGAAACTAATATGGGGGGGGGGGGGAGTGTGGACAAAGTATGGTTTACAATTGTAATACAAATAATACAATAATTAATAAATAAATAATAATATAAATATAAACTGTGTTTCATAAACTGCTACTTATTATGTAAGATCTTGCTCTAATATCACTTTCCCTGCAAAACCATCTCCATCTCCAGAAAGTACTCATTCCTTTTACTTACCCAACAAAAACACCCAAAGTACTGATAGCTAGACTTATTATAAAAAATTCTAATTAGCTAGATTTAACTAGACTAGAAGTTCCTCCAGGGTGGGAAGATGCAATATTCACTTTTGTATAGAAAAAGCACAGCTTAATGTCTAGATAGATCACAGAATTGCTCAGTGGATGAATGCAGCTGTAGTATCAACTCAGGTCATCAAGGCAAGGAAGGCAGCAAAGCCACTCCTGCTATGCATGCTCCCTACCAGCGGTCGGTATTTCAGACTAGCCCATCACACTGTGCGGTAATCATGGGAGGGGTGAAATTACCACTTCTGAGCACCATAGCAAAACTATACCCCACACTTTTTCTTCATGTTCTTTCATATCTAGGAGACCCAACAGCTCTAGAAGAAAAGACAAGCTCTATCATAGCCATAGTGAGCCTGAGGCCAGAGGACTACTTTAATTGCACCTATTTCTCCATTTTAAAAAAAGGGTGTGGGGGGTATCCTCATTGGAGATAAAACAAAAATATCAACTTTTTTTATCATCTTAGCAAATATTAAAAAATCTTATGCTATTCATTGCTAGAAAGAATGAGATATTTTCTTATCAACTTAAAGTTCTAAACAAACTTAATGCTTAATGTTTGCAAAAATGCATTGAGACAGGCACTGTCACAGTCTTCAAATATAAGTGGAAGCTGAGTCATGGGCCTAGAAAACCACTAGGCAGTACATAGCAAAAAAACATAAAATGTTTATATCTTCTGTTCCAAGATTCTACTACTAGAAATATACTAAATAAATAAATATATCTGCAAAAATTTAAATACATTCATGTTCATTATAATATTCTTTAAAATGCAACAAAAAAATAACCTAAATGGCCCTGGCCGGTTTGGCTCAGTGTATAGAGTGTAGGCCTGGGGACTCAAGGGTCCCAGGTTCGATTCTGGTCAAGGGCATGTACCTTGGTTGCAGGCACATCCCCAGTGGGGAGTGTGCAGGAGGCAGCCGATTGATGTTTCTCTCTCATCAATGTTTCTAACTCTCTTCCTCTCCCTTCCCCTCTGTAAAAAATCAATAAAATACTTTCAAAAAAATAAAAAAATAACCTAAATGTACACTTTTAAAAACACAAACTTTTAAAAGATTTAAAAATATACAGGATGTATAAATAACTTGAATCTACACTGATATAAGCAAATGATTGAATAAATAAAGAATTGGGGGTGTAGGGGGAAATGTAGAAGTCCAAATGGTTTCCATAGACACTCCATTCTCAAGGAGGTTGGACTGAACTCCCACTCCTGAAGTGTGGGCTGTATACAGTGGCTTCCTTCCAAAAAGGACAGTATGGAAAGGGGGAAGAGAGTAACTGCAGTGGCGTAATCTAACAAAACTACTTCAGCCAAATGATCAAAATGACCATCAAAAGTGACCAATTATGTTGATAGTGTGCCTGGTATTACGTGATGAGAATGGCACTAATGTGGTCTTCCTCCCCCAAACCCATAACGCGATGAGACAAAATTATTAGACAGATTCCAACAGAAGAACATTCTACAAGATACATGACAAGTACTCTTTAAAATCGTCAGAGTCGCCCTGGCTGGTTTGGCTCTGTGGATAGAGCGTCGGCCTGTGGACTGAAAGGTCCCAAGTTTGATTCCAGTCAAGGGCATGTACCTTGGTTTCGGGCACATCCCCAGTGGGAGGTGTGCAGGAGGCAGCTGATCAATGTTTCTCTCTCTCTCATCGATGTTTCTGAGTCTCTGACCCTCTCCCTTCCTATCTGTAAAAAATCAATAAAATATATTTAAAAATAAATAAATAAATAAAATCGTCAAAGTCATCAACAATGAGGAAAGTCTAAGACTGTCACAGCCAAGAGGGAACTAAATGAAATGTAATACCTTGGATAGGATCTTGGAACAGAAAAAAGGCATGAGGTAAAACTTAAGGAAATCTGACTAAAGACTTTAATTAAAATAATACTGGTCCATTAATTGCAACTAATGTAAGATGCTCATAATAGGGGAAACAAGGTGCGTGGGAACTCTCTGTACTATCTTCCTAACTTTTCAGTAAACCTAAGACTGTTCCAAATAAAAACCTATATTTCAAAATGTACTCCAAATGTACAGAATGGATTGTAATTAATATGCAGCTTAATATGTGAACTAAAAATTAATAATTTTAATATTAAAATTTCAGGGCTCCTAGTGTCCATTTGGTAACCATGAAATTATCTTTTCCTTTCTTATCTACCTTTATTTAGAAGCAAAAACCGAAACCTGACAGAGGGCCATGTTGGCTGAGTGGTTCTCTTGCAGCCACTTGGTATCATTGTTGGCAGTGGCTGATCCCACAGCCAGCACTATTCTTGACCATTGGCAAAAGCACAGTGTTGTCACAGGCAACACCACTAGCACCCAGGGGTCCTTAGAAACTGCCAACTCCTCTGCTGCTTAAAATTCAGAGGACAAGAGATACTCCTCACAGAGTACTGTGCTCAGGCCTAATAATAATGATAATAATAGTAATGATAACAGCTAACATTTATTGACTTTTGGGCATGGTTTTAAGCAATTTGCATGCATGAACTCATTTAAACTTCACAACCACCCTAAGGAAAGTCCTACGTTATTGTATGCCCATGATAATGTTTGTCAGTTTCTTAGAAAACTAAACATATATCATTTGGTCCAGCAATTCTATTCCTAGTTACTTAACCAAGAGAAATGAAAACTTACATTCATACCAAAACCTGCACATGAATGCTTATAACAACACTAGTGGCCCAGTGCACAAAATTCATGCATGGGGGAGGGGGATTGTCCCTCAGCCCAGCCTGCACCCTCTCCAATATGGGACTCCTTGGGGGATGTCCAATTACTGGTTTAGGCTTGATCCCACAGGGTTAGGGCCTAAACCGGCAGTTGGACATCCCTCTCACAATCCTGGACTACTGGTTTCTAACTGCATGCCTGATCACCTCTAACCACTCTACATGCCGGCCTGATCAACCCCAACTGCCCCCCGGCCGGCCTGCTTGTCCCCAATTGGCCCCCACAGGCCTGCTCACCCCCAACTGCTCCCCCACCAGCCTGATCAGCCCCAACTGCCCCCCCACTGGCCTGTTTGCCCCCATTTGCCCCCCCCCATCAGGTTGATTGCCCCCAACTGCACCTCCTGCTTGCCTGGTCACCCCTAACTGCCCTTCCCTGCCAACCTGATTGCCCCTATCAGCCTCTGCCTTGGTCCTACCACCATGGATTTGTCCGGAAGGACATCTGGAAGGTCTCTCTGAAGGTCTCCAGGTTCAATTAGCATATTACCCTTTTATTAGTATAGATAATTTATAGTAGTGAAAAACTGGAGACAACTAACTGTCCTTCAATGAGAAAATGACAGAAAAATGGAAATACAACCACACAATGGTATACTACTCTGCAATATAAAAACCAACTATTAATACAGGCAACATGATTTCACTTGTTGCATGCTCATTTGCTATTTAACATGTTACACTGACTCTGTGCTTGTTGGGAACAGCACTTGGACCTGTTGATGAGATTTTGAGCTGATACAAATTCACTTTTTTGACAGTACTACTTTATAGGCCCTTCCATTAGGAGGAACATAATATCTGATGATCTCTTTTTTGTGAGGTTAACAGTCAGATCAATACCCATATGCATTAATTCACCAAGGATTTGTAAAATAATAATATTCTAATTCTGTCATCTATTCTGGAATAATTCTGCAAAGAAAAACTTTCCATCATTGGTTATTTGGTTAGCCAGAGGCAAGATAATTCTTTCCTTTATGTACTACTTTTCAAAGTAATGAATTAATCCTCCAGCATTCTCTAAATATAATTAATAAAATTGTTTTTAGTACCACTATGCTCTCATGATTTTGAATATAGTTGATGTGTTTCAATGCATCACCATTATTATTCTTTTTTTTCCACTATTTTTAAATCTTTATTGTTCATATTATTACAGTTGTTCCTCTTTTTTCCCCCCATAGCTCTCCTCCTTCCAGTTCCCATCCCACCCTCTACCCTTACCCCACACTGTCCTCATCCATAGGTGTACGATTTTGTCCAGTCTCTTCCCACACCACCAGCACCCCTTTCCCCCTGAGAATTATCAGTCCACTCCCTTTCTATGCTCCTGATTCTATTCTATTCACATTTATTCTGTTCATCAGATTTTTTATTCACTTGATTTTTAGGTTCACTTGTTGATAGATATGTATTTGCTGTTCATAATTTTTATCTTTACTTTTTCTTCTTCTTCCTCTTCTCAAAGGATACCTTTCAGCATTTCATATAATACTGGTTTGGTGGTGGTGAACTCCTTTAGCTTTTTCTTGTCTGTAAAGCTCTTTATCTGACCTTCAATTCTGAATGATAGCTTTAGTGGGTAATCTTGGTTGCAGGTTCTTGCTATTTATCATTTTGAATATTTCTTGCCACTCCCTTCTGGCCTGCAGTTTCTGTTGAGAAATCAGCTGACAGTAATATGGATGCTCCCTTGTAGGTAACTTGCTGCTTTTCTCTTGCTGCTTTTAAAATTCTCTCTTTGTCTTTTGCCCTTGGCATTTTAATTATGATGTGTCTTGGTGTGCTCCTCCTTGGATTCCTTTTGTTTGGGATTCTCTGCATTTCCTAGACTTGTAAATCCATTTTTTTCACCAGATAGGGGAAGTTTTCTGTCATTATTTCTTCAAATAGGTTTTCAATATCTTGCTCTCTCTCTTCTTCTGGCACCCCTATAATTGTGATGTTGGTATGCTTGAAGTTGTCCCAGAGGTTCCTTACACTATCTTCATATTTTTGGATTCTTTTTTCTTTTTGCTTTTCTGGTTTGGTGTTTTTTGCTTGTCAGTATTTCAAATCTTTGACTTGATTCTTGTGATCCTCTAGTCTGCTGTTGGATCTCTGTATATTATTCTTAACTTCAGTCAGTGTATGCTTAATTTCTAGCTGGTCCTTTTTCATATCCTCGAGAGTCTCACTAAATTTATTAGCAATCTCTAGAAAATTCTTGAAAAACCTTACAATCGTGGTTTTGAATTTTATATCCAGTCATTTGCTTTCTTCTATTTCTGTCACTTGTGACCTTTTCTTTGTCTCCACATTTTGGCTGAGTGCCTGCATTGATAGAGTGGCTTTCTGTGCTAGGTGTCCTGTAGGACTGAGTGGCTCAGCCTCCCCAATTACCTGAGGTGGATGCTTTTGGTGCACTCCTTTGTGGGCTTTGTGCAGTCTTGTTGTAGCTAAGCCTTGATTGTTGTTGGTATCACTGAGAGGAATCAACCTCCAGGCCACTTGGCTGTGAGAATCAGCTGTGTCTACGGTGGGAGAACTTCTGTGCTGGAGACACCTTTATGGGGCAAGGCTTGCTTCAGTGGGGCTTTGGTGCTCACTGAGCCTGCCCCCTGAGTGTGTCCCTTATGGATCTGAGGTGTTATAATCTGGGTGGTCCCACTCTGACCACTGGGTACACTGGCTCTTGGATCTCTAAGGAGATGCTATTTTCGCCTCTACCTGAGGCTACCCAGCCTTTTATATTCAAAAGCCTTTGTGTGCAGCTTGGGTGGGATGGGATCTCAGAGAATAAACAGGGTGGAGCAAACAGCTATGACTGATTCTCAGCCTGCCCTAAGAGGTCCCGGGTCTCAGTGTGCCTCTGCACTGCTGAGAGAAAGCTGCTCTGGGGTTCCTCCTGGTGCCAGACAGTCCAGCTTCTCTCTGTATGAGTCTGGATCCCCAGAACCTTGCCCAGAACTGGAGATCAGAGCCATCGGAAGCTTGTGGCTCCCTCTGGATTGAAAAAGACAATCGTGTCCTCAGTTGCCAGTCCTTTCCACAAACCCTTTCTGCGTGCCTCCATACCTTTGCACTTTACTTCTGCACCTCCTCTGAGTCTCAGTCTCTTTCTAATAGTAGAATTTCCACTCAGCCAGCTTTCCTGTGGGTCTGGGTGATGTCCGTTTTCTCTTTTCATTGTAGTTTTGAAATGGTTGTGCGAAGCAGCAATTTCGGGTGTTTACCTATGCCACCATCTTGGTTTCCCCGTGTTCACTAACTTGATTGTGGTGATTTCATGGTTTGTATGCATATGACAAAACTTATCAAATCGTATGGTTTAAATATTTTCTAATTCTTACATGTCTTTTATGCATCAGTAATGTTGTTTTTTTAAAAAAAAAAAAGTGTTTGCACTTGGTAATTGCGAGGGCTGGACCCAAACAAGTTTCTTACAGGTATATCAGGGTCCCATTCATGCATTATGAAGATTTCATATATTTCAAGAGGGTCTTGGGCTGGAACAAGAAGCCCTCTCCCTCTACCTTAGCCATCACTTCGGCCAGCCACCATTCCGATATATTTCCCAATGGTTTTCAGAGAGAGTAGAAGGGAGGGGGGAGGAAGACAGAGAAACAACTCTCACACAGATTGGTTGCCTCCCACACATGCCCCAAAGACCTGGGACCCTTCAGTCTGTGGGCTGCCACTCTATCCACTGAACCAAACTGGCTAGAGCTCATACCTCTACCAAGCATCTTAACCAAGTCACATGTCTCACCTGTCCCAATTATCCTCCTAATCCCCCCTTTATTCCCAAGAACACAGTACCGACTTCCCCACCCTGATGCTCTGCTACCCACTCCACACCTCATCTCAGTACTTCTTTGGTCATGAGGGCTGTGCTTCAAACTTTTAGAAAGCGACACTATGGCCTTTCTTTATTTATATATACTAGAGACTCAGTGCACAGGTGGGGTCCCTGGTCTGGCCAGCAATAGGGGCCCAATCAGGGCATCTTGCCCAGAACTGATGGGGCCATTCGGGGTTGGCCAGCTCGGGGAGGAACCCGAGGAGGTTGGCTGGCAGCAGCAGGAGCACACTGACCACCAGGAGGCACCTTCTGCATTCAGCAACTGGTTGAAGGGGTCACTTAGGCGTATCCTATATAATAAAAGCCCAGCAACCAATCAACCAGTCAACCAGTCGCTATGATGCACACTGACCAACAGGGAGCCACTCCTGCATTGAGCATCTGCCCCCTGATGGTCAGTGTGCTCCCTCAATAGGAGTACCACTTGGCTGACCAGGATCAGCAGCAGATCCCTGCTGGCCATGCCCCCCCACCAATGCACAAATCTATGCCTGGGACCTCTAGTATCTACTCTATAAAAGCGAAATATTAAAATTAACCATTTCTCCGAGACAGGGTAAGCCACGCCCACCAGCCAATCAGAGCAGCTGTATGCAAATTAGTCCAGCCAACATGGAGGCCGCCACTCACGGACCTGAGTAAACGGCAGTTTCCATTGCGGCAGGAGCGAAAGTGAAGCTGCGCCCGCTCTGCTTAAACTGCCTCTAGCGAAACACAGATTTGAAACAATGCAACAATCATAGAATCCTCCGGAGCTGAAGGAAAGAGCAGCCCAGGCCTAATCAGTAAAAGTAACAACTGTTTCATTATAGACACTGCGAGGTGAAGCAGAGAGGAGGCTTCAGTTAGAAGGCCGCCTTAAAGGAACAGTGTATCAATTATAGAAGATAACCCCAGGCCTTAAAGGAACAGTATCAATTATAGGAGATAAACTCCAGAACCTGCGTCCAGCCAGCCTTGCTGGGACATTGGGTCAATGGGAGCTGTGGGCAGCCTGAAAGCCCCTCACCCAGGCTGGTCAGGCACGCCAGCAGGTGGACATCCCCTGAGGGGTCCCAGACTGAGAGATGGCACAGGCCGGGCTGAGGGGCCTCCCGAGTGCACAGAGCGGCTGCAGGGCGGGACAGCACAGGACCCAGGACCTGTGAGTGGGAAAGAGGCGGCAGGGTTGGAGGACACTGCGAAGCGGGTAAGAGGTGGCAGGGGGTCGGCGGCCAGCTTGGTGGGCTTCCCAGGCCCTTTGCGGGGCATCGGGGAGCGGGTAGGAGGTGGCAGGGGGTCAGTGGCCTGCTTGTCAGCTGTCCAGGCCCTTTGCGGGGCATCGGGGAGCGGGAAAGAGGTGGCAGGGGGTCGGTGGCCTGCTTGGCAGCTGTCCAGGCCCTTGGAGGAGGATCAGGGAGCGGGTAAGAGGTGGCAGGGGGTCGGCGGCCTGCTTGGTGGGCTTCCCAGGCCCTTTGCAGAGC